>JAIPRL010000985.1:67958-96147 GCA_025469235.1 Pemphigus obesinymphae | reverse complement strand
CCATGAGAGTGTCCCCCTACTCACCTCCCCCCCAAAAAAAAAAAAAAAAAAATTGATATATGATGAGTCGCACCATACAATATAATCATAATCAGTATCACCATTAAATATGTTGAGTCTATTCCAGGATATTTCTCTCCAAGTAATTTGGTGCACATGTAACAGAATGTAGAAAAATCCTTCTACAATTATGGTTTTAGCAGAATTCACGTTTTTATGACAAATTAATAGTTTATCTATGATTAAATCAAAATTTACAAGTTCCTTCTTTAATTATAAAAATATATATATATATTTTTTTTATAAGTAAAATAAAAAAATATTAACACTATATAAAATAATACAAGGAAGAAATACAATACTGGACGACTTTATTGAACGGGCTGTATTGAAATCGAATCCATTGAAATATAAAGAATTACAATATATTTTATATCATATAAATTATACTAAAAACTGAATCTTTTAATCGCTCTCCTGAACAACATTTAAATGTATCATGATATTACACTTTTATTCTAAGCCAACACTATTGTATTCAAATATTAACTGTAGTTTGTCACGTTATTCGTACTAAAATAAAAATATAAGGCATATATTTGAATAAATAATATTTCACTATATGGGATACTCTATGTAGAGTGATTCGCCATATTTTAAACCATTAGTTATACTTTTATTTGTAATGTTTATGTATAATTTTAAACTTAATCATTTATGTCACTTAAAGAGTGTCCTGTGGTTAGGTTAGGTTAAAACTTAATTTTTCTCACTTTTATTTTACTGTAAATTATATTAGTTAAATTAATTTTCTTGAGAAAATAAAATTAATAGATTTAAACCCATAATAAAATGACTGTATTATTTGATACTCTAATTTGTGTACTAGGGACCAAGGAAAAGAAATTGAATGAGTTAGACAGAGAGATCAAGGTAAAATATCTTAGATGAATATCGTAAAAGCATTTCTTGTAAGAACATGTTCCCTTTGTCAATGTGTTGAATTTAAAAATAGTGATGTTGTAAGTAACATGCAATCGACCTTTAATTAATTTTACAGAATAATTTACGACTTTTAAACATTTTATCACATTAATATATTAATATAAATAAATATTTGGTCTTAAAGTATCTAAAATAAACTACTTCTGAATATATCATAACATTATACCTAAAATTATTCGTATGCGTCTATTTTTTCTCAATCATACATCAAATATTACATTTTATTGAAACATTTTAAATTGATAGGTCACCCTTGTTCAAAATATTTAAATTAAACTAATTTCATTTTTTTGTCACTTATTTGTAATGATTTGTACCTAATCATAATATTAATATTCTATAGTACCCTGAGGAAAATCCAATTTTGAGTTCAGGTGCTAAAACGACGTCATCCTGGCACTTGAAAAGTCAAAAATTGTAATTTGTAATACATTTTAGAACTTTTAACGTAATAACTTGATCAAAAAGTGTTGGCTCAAACTCTCATATGGTTATTTATTTTATATCTACAGTCATTTGTAATCCACAGTACCTACTTGTAAACCTAGATGTTTTCCGCATGACTGACCGTCAGATCCCTGAGTGGCTCTCGCGATTAGAGTTTTATTCCGAGATTCAATACGGGATCGTCATACAACAAATCGAACTAGTGCGACGTAAATTCTTGAACTTTTCCAGTCGTACATAAAAAATTGATTGTCTTCCTCACGATTACACACCTAACCTAACTTGGTCTTGATTCATTGTCTAGCCCAAGACACACAACTATTCTACATTTTATATATACAATTTTGTGCGGGAATTTAGACGCTCTTTATCTTATTTCTCCGATCTCTTTTAAGGTAACATCTGGAACCTCCCGCTCTCCTATTTTGTATCTCACAATACATCCACTACGATATCCGGTTAAAATGAGCCCCTGCACGTCACTGCACATCCCTTGTAAATTCCGTTCCCTATTTTTCCATAAAATACATATACTTGATTTCGTTTTTTTTTTATTATAATTATGTTATAAGTTAATGTAATACTTATAGTACTCATATTAATTATATCAAACACAAGTCTTTGAAACTGTTTGGTTTATAAAATTTTCTTGTGGTAATTTAAATAATTTAAATGCATTGCGTCTCATCTATTGCTCCATTATTAGATCTACTTTTGAATATTGTTCTATAATTTGGTCTCATTATCTTCAAAAACATAATTTAACATTGGAAGCTATTCAAAATGAATTTTTAGGATTTCTTTGTTATCGTTTAATATTTCGCGAATTCCTCATACTTCTTACGGTCCAATTTTAACATTTCTTTCTCTCGATTCTCTTGAGTTGCGTAGAATCAAACTTGATTTATACTTTTTATACAAGATCCTCCGTAAAAATATTGATTGTCCTGAGCAGTGTTGGAACAGATAACCCATTTTGTTATCGAGATAAAAGATATAGATAATGACGGAAGGATTATCTAAAATAAAGATAAAAGATACATTTTGGTTATCTAGATAAAAAAATAAGATAATTTATTAAAATAAACTATTTATATATTTCAATATATAAATAGTTAAATAGTAATAATATATTACAAGAAAAACAACAAATAAGAATAAATTAATTATTACATACTGTTTTAATTATAAACAATTCATAACATATAAATAATAAGTAGGTACATAAATATCAAGATATAATAAAATTACATTTATATTATAATAAAATATAATACATATTATTATGTAGGTACCTATAATCTATATATTAAAACTATACAGTAGGTAAATCATAAAAATTTTAAAAATTACATCATATTATAGAAATTATTATTTTTTTCATTGCCAGTAGAACTACTATTTCTTTTGATACATTTGAAACAATTCGTACATTTCATAACCAAACTTTTCGCTACCTCGTCAAAATGAATCAATTCATATAAAGACGACTTCAATATGAACGATAATGCTGATAATTCGTTTGAGCCCAGTACAGATACAGATTGATTTTCCTCCGAATCATCTGGTTCATCGGTACTCTGTTCATTAATAACATTTTCAGAATGTCTACGGATATACTTCTCCATTTTTTAGTTTTGTAATAATGACTAACGACACTTTTATAAACATTCAACGTTGAAGCACGAAAAATTTAATTTACCATGCGTTCAATTTCATATATTGTTATCACTGATCAGTTATTATCAATAACTTAAATGTTAAAATAAAAATATTATTGTTATCATTCTATTACTTATCAACGCATAAAATGTGATAACACTGAAAACACGGTCTATTATTATTATATTATATTATTGTATTATCTATTATTATAGATTATTGTAACCATAAAATAATATCATATTAACATTATGTACAGTCGTACAGATTACAGAACGACGTCCGACGTCGTCTGATAATTTAATTTTCGAAATACCTAAGTATTTTTAAGTGCGGTTTCTTCATATTTCTTCAGAGTGGCGGTTGTATGAACATTATCGTCAACAATTTTATCCATATAATATATTTTATATTATAAGACATTATTACGATATTTTATCATTTAATCCATACTGCACTTACCGGCTACCTCTATAATATTACTAAACCTATTATGGCAACGAATTAATGTTCTTAGAAAACATAATTAGTTTATACTTAAAGGTCTATTCACACATATCGATATCTGTCACCAGACAGTGACGCATCCGATCAGAGACAATCAAGTTACCGACGATTTTGACTGATCAGTCAAGTGTATTTCACACATATCAGTCGCCGAGACCGTTCAGTTCCGATATCGGGTCAGTCATGTTGAGTCTGTTATATACCAAACGCGCGTTTACACATAACGTATTTTTTGTATATTTTTTTGATTTAATTTAATAATATTAAATAATACTACGCATTACAACGTGAACATGGCAGAAAATTTCACCGACGAAGAATTATGTATTATTGCGATCATTTTGGACGAGGAAACCGATGAACAAGAGAAGAAGACTCCGAAGAGACGAAAGTGGGTGCATGAGGCATGGCAAAAAAAAGACAGTGAAGGAGAGTTCTTGACACTATATAAGGAACTGATCGAAGATGGAACTAAATTTTATCAATATTTCAGAATGTCTGAATATTGTTTTAATACGTTACTTGAGAAATTGTATGTATATTTAAAGAAAAAAGATACACATTGGAGAAAAGCTATAACACCAAAGGAACGGTTAGCAGTTTGCATAAGATATGTTATAAAATTACTTATAAATAAAAAATAAAAATTATAAATGAATATATATTAAAATACGTATAATTAAAAAAATTACTGTCGAACACATTCGATAAGATGTTCGTCATCCATTTCGTCTACAATAATTGTCGTCCGTCAAAACAAAAAATATCGTTGGCGAGAATTCAAAAGTTCTCGGATCTGTGACTGAACGGATACTGACGGATCGGATTCGGATAGAAAACTGATGTGTGTAGATGACGCGATATACATTTATCAAAACGTTACTTTCCATGACTGAGACTGACCCGACTTCTCGGAACTGAACCATATCGTGACTGATATTTGTGAATAGACTATTAAGGACCACATTGGAGACGAAGGACTCGTATAATATTTTAAATGAATAGACGGTGATATGATTTTTCTACAACAACGTCGAAGACGGGCGACGGGGTTAATTTTTTAACTTTAATTCATTATCATCTTTTAAACACCATTTAAATACTATTATATATAATAACTATTAATTTAAGTTTATATTTATTATCCTATTACCATGCTATATATAGCATACTTTAAATTATCAATCATCTAGATTTTGTTTTATAATTGTAATTTCACCCTATCAATTTTTATCATTTTATATATATTTTGTAAACTTATTTATACTTATACCTATTTATTTATTATTGTCACTTGTAACGTTGACAACCAATTTGTTATATATTTTAAATGGGTTTTTAACCCGCGGTATAATACAAATACAAATAATTATAATACGTAATTAATATGCATATAATAGTTATACTAATGATACATATGGCAAATTGTAATTGAACACAAGTCCGTCAATAAATTAGTGAAGCGTAGTAGGCACATAAGTAAAGATAAGAGA
This sequence comes from Pemphigus obesinymphae, assembly GCA_025469235.1. Lineage (NCBI taxonomy): Eukaryota > Metazoa > Arthropoda > Insecta > Hemiptera > Aphididae > Pemphigus > Pemphigus obesinymphae. The sequence goes on along the minus strand of JAIPRL010000985.1, from coordinate 91,033 downwards.
AATTATTCTAAAAACATTTGGAATACAATTTCAGGGTAAATTCGTGTATCTGCCCAGTACTAAATATAAGGGAGCGAGTATTATTTAGGGGTTTGTAATGCTGCTGACACCAGCCATTCCGCCTAAAGTTATCGTTATCGATAACGTTATCGGAACACTTTTTTTGGAAGTATATGAAAAACCAAAGCTGGGCAAGTTAACGATATTTTTAACTCGTTAAGTTAAGTTAATTGAATATAATATAAGTTAAGTTAAGTCAAAAGTTACTCGTATATTTTTATTAACTTTTAAAGTTAAAAGTTAATTTTGATTTTTATCGATTACGTACATGCTAAAAATTAGAATTGTTCTTCGGGCAAAATTGAACTTCATTTAGATACTTTTGTACAATGTTGACTTGAAGTTGACATGCACATTTTAATAAAAATGTAGCTTATTAAGTTAAAAGTTAACCTGAAAGAAAATGAATTGAAATTAACTTAACTTTTTAACTTAATTTCAACACTTTTAACTCGTTAACGCCCAGCCTTGCGAAAAACTCTGGAAAAGCATTTATTTACCCGAGTCGGCCCGATTCGATACACTGGCAATATAACGCGTAATATTGTACACACCTAATATAATAATATATATCCGGTGTAATACATTTACGTCGGACAATTATGAAAAAAAAAACCGGAATTAATAATTAAGTATACGGAAAAACGTTCGCGGGATCGGGTAAAAAAGATAAAAATTCCAAAATAAGCGTAATGAAGGGTTAAAAATGGGGACGGGAGACGGGCGGCGAGTGGTGTCCAGTGATTCGTCGTCCCGTATAATGTGCTGTCGGGTGTGCGGCGGCGGCGGCGTGATATTGTGATTTAATGCTGGGCCGCCCGCGGCACACACACGCCGGAGTACGAGCAGGGCTGATACGAACTTGGGGTGGCAGGACGTGCCCGGCCACGGTCCCCGGCCGCCCGTTAAAACGTGTACGCGTACGTTTATGCGTCCTGTGTACGGCCGTGGAAGGGCGGGAAACGGCCGTGGAAGGGCGGGAAACGGACGGGAAACGGGCGGGAAACGGGCGGGAAACGGGCGGGAAACGGACGGGAAAACGTACCCGGGGTCGCCGTTTTTGACGAGACTCGCGCGAGATTATTTGGATTTCATCAGACCGTCGGTAGTCCCTTTTCATTTTCTCCTTTTTTGTCTCTGCGCTCCACGACCACCGTGTATAATAATATTATTACCGTTTATGTTTCCGCTAAATATAATAATAATATGTATTGCTTGTGCCAATCGCCATCAGCCCTCCCCCTCCCCCCCCCCCGATCGACGGCGTTATCACTCCGTAAAAGGCGCCCGTTTTTATTTTAGTATTTCGAGTGTTTCCAGCAGCAACACTTTAGGATTTTATCACCCTCCCCCTTCAACGGCCTCATTTCAGTTATTGATCAAAATCAAAAGTGTTCGTTCACGTTAAGAGGATGCTATACCCGCATTTTCTGTCTCCGTCCGTCTAATTGGCAATATAGCAAAATTGAAATTATGGCATTTCGGTTAGATTTAGAGCTTGATCACCTATTATCAAATTTAACGAGAAGAATAATTTCGAGTGAACCTCATGGGCTTTTTGTAAATTATTGTCAGCAAAAAAAGTTACGGCATTTTTAGTTTTTGATATTTTTAAATATTTTACAAAATGCCCATGAGGTTCACTAGAAAATATTCCTCGCTTTAAATTTTGTAATAGGTGTTTATACTCTAAATTTAACCTAAATTTCAATTTCGCGTAGTGTGATTTTGCTATATTATCTGTTAGATAGACATAGACAACAAATGCGAGTGTAACATCCTCTTAACTTATATTCATAATGAATAGGTTGTTTTAGTTATGTGTTTAAAATTATTTTGAGTTATTACATATTCAAAACGTAAATAGAGGCTATTTATTTACAATTGAAATTGAATTACAAGTGAAAATTTAAACATAAGTCTATAAGCGAGCGCTTTTTTTTTATGATGATAAGAGTACCTTTATCATCCATGAAATATAGGATAGCCCGCAATAGCTGTTAACGTGTAACGTGGAATTTTTTTTAAAAACATATTTGAATAAAATAATTTAATAAAAAAAAATGTAAAATTAAAAACGAATACCTACCATAATATAGAGAATAGAGCCACTATACATTTTTTAATTTCGTATTACACAAAGTGTGTCGTACTGCACGTAATTTTAGTCCCTGGTTTCCAGTGAAATAAAGACCGATCGGTATCGGACCGTCGAACGTCGGACGGACTATTTTGAGCACGTACTTACGAGCGTACACACGAGCCCAATACTACAATATCCGTTCCCCGCCGCGTCCGTCCGCCCACGAATCGATCTACGTCACCACCGTCGGATCGTACAGAAATTCTATTTTTCAACCCATGTCATGTGATTATGTGTGAACGTATATAGTGAGACGACCGGATTGAAGGACGAAACCCCATTAGATACTGATCGAAGTGCAACAGGAATGTATTGGTCTGTCAATGATGTGATTTTGACTTTCATGTCTGTACTAAAAAACTGCTTCAAATGTCTCGTATATAAACCCCTTTCTCTGTTTCCTTTGGCAAATAGGATCTAGTCGGTATACTTTTATACCTACTTAAAACGAGTCATTGTTCGAATTTCAGAACAGTTTTTCAAAAGTACGAAAAAAAACCACTGAAAAGTTACACAATATAGATGAACAAAAAAAATATACGAATATATCAGAGCATGAAAAACGTTAAAACTATAAACGTTATAACTAGAGCCCGGATTTAAATGCTCTAAAAAATAGCTAAAAATGCCTTAAAAAATGTCTTTTAACCAAAATAATGACCTTAAAAATTACCTTTTTTTTTTTACTTACAAAAAATTAATTAAATACATATTTGAATATTAAAGAAAGTTTAAACATTTTAAATTAATAAAAATATGACTAGAAACTTTAAATAAACATTTTGTCAATACAGGTTTTGACCGGTGAATAACATCATCACAACTATTGGGACTGTATTCATTCATCTAAACATACTAAAATATAAAAATAAGATTATGTTAATCAGATAGAATTTAAAGTTTCACTAAAACAATTATCTACATATTGATATGTAGATAGATAAAGACTTTATTGGAATCATAAATAAAACCGTTGAAAATTGGCATAATTTTACATTAAAAACTCGTATAATATATGCACTAAAAATTAATAAAATTACCCGAAAATCCTAAAAATGCTCTAAGAATGGAAAAGCGGTGAAAAATGCAAAATAAAAGTTCAAGTTTTAAAGTCTTTGTTACATGAATCAAATTAAGTACTTGGAATGCATTTTTTTAGAGAACCCCCCAAAAAATGCACTTTGAATTGAAATCCAGGCTCTAGTTATAACTATACAAATCCGTACAATTTAAATAACGTTTTAAATCGTTAATATTCTTATACGATTTAAATGTTTCAATCGTTATTCGTTATATCAACACAATTTTAATGTTAAAGTAGTATAAACGTCAAACGTTTTATCGTAAAATTTAAATAATAAAAAACGATGTAACAAAAAAAATAATAATAACGGTAGTAAATATACTTGAATTTTTTTTTAATTTTTAAGCAACGACCAGATAAGTTCATGCTTATTTCAAGCTCGAAGATATAATGAAAATCATTTGCATTATGAACTATGCATATGGTATGTATCATTTGACATTTATATATAATACTATTGATCGTTATTTTTAAATATCATAACGGCCGTAATATAATATTAAATTATTCTAGAATATATGTAATTGTTTAAAAATGAAAATTAGTGAATTGCTCTTTTATTTCGAATATAATATATATGTATGTATATATATATATATATAATATGAGTTAACAAAATTCTATAGAAAATACTATTATAAAACACGAACAACTAAATTATAATAGTCTATTAATTTTTGCACAATACGTCGGAATTCGCAAAATTAAAATTAATTACAGCTATATGGTGTTCGTGCATTTTCGCGATTAAAACACAATAGTATTGAAACGACACGTTTAAAATTGTAAATACTGTGAATTATCATAGATAAAACACACACACATATATAATATATGCAGAATACATGTTTAAAAGTTTTGCGAAATTATTCGTAGATTTGTTAGCCGTTTCACATCGGACTAATGTCATTACAAACTCTTTTAGTAGGTCGTTGTAAAAAAAAAAAAAAAAAAATTACCATAATATAAAATATTGTGGATAGAGTAATTTTTTTTCACTTTTACAGAAAATATTTCATATAAATATTATAAAAATATCTAGATGATAAATATATTATGAAAGTGTTCAGAAGTATTATAAGACACTCGTGGCATGGATTTATGATAAATCTTAAAATCATCAATTAAAATTTTCATTAAATTAAGAAATATTGAGCAAAATTTGTTAAAATAAAACATAAAATACGTATGTACGTAAAAATATCAAAATATTTAATGAGCATTTTAATAATCCGATATATTTAAAAACCATTTTTTTTTAAAGTGTTGACGTCCAAAACATTACTATTAATATTGTTTGAAAAAAAAAATTCTAATATTTTAAACTACAGTATTATATAATTTTTACAACATTTAAAATATTTTAATATATGTTGGAAGAATATACATTTATACTAATATTGCTGAAAATAAATAATCATAATTTTGTTTTAGATTAAAAAAATGTAAAATATTATAGATTTTTGACAAAAAAATATTTCAATAAAATTCTAATGATTTGCATTGGAAATAAGTGATAATGAATCATAGTTAACTTACGTACAACTAAAAAATTATAATGTTAAAATAAAACGAAACTAACATAAACAAATTAAATTTATAACATTTATTTATGTATTTATTATAGTTGACGACAATCGGCCAAAATTATAATAATGTATATACTATATATATATATAAAGATTACAAAACAAATTAAAATAAATTATGTAAAAGTTGTATAAAAATAAAAATACATATTTATAAAGAAATAGAAAAATAAGACTTAGAACCAAAATAACGCTAGTAAAAATTGTCTGATTGATTTGCTTAACGTAACATTCTATGAATGATGGGCTGATTGTGACCATAATTAGTTTTATGGGTTGGCCAGACGAATAACTGGTGATGTTTAACACTGTGAGAAGAAGCATGGAAGAAGATTAAAGAAAGGAGATCAGGAGCATCTGTGAAACTATTAAAAAGAAAAGAAATGAAGCTGAAATCTCGGAGTGGGGTGTGGTAGGAATTCGGACAAACGATGGATGAGGTTACAGAAGTGGAAGTATTGCTTGTTCTGTAAAAAATGAGTTCCAATAGGCTACCGTGACTGTTGCCTCGTTTCTCGTACGTGATTTAATTTGAATAGATATAGGTAAGAAAAGGAATCAACTATGGAGAGAATAAAGGAGTAAGTTTACCATGAGCATATAAAGTCCCAACGTGTCATGAGACCAAAAGATATTGGAAATATTAAAGTCACCGCATAGAAGAAAATGTGTAAAAATTAATAATTAAAAATAATTTAACAGTGAAATATTCTGGTTTTTTGTCATACATATAATTGATAAATATTAAAATTTTTTAAATTTTAAAAAATATCATGTCTACTTACAAGAATTAACCTTTTATTCATCTAAAATTTTGCTTTTCATCAACAAATTTAGCAAAAATAGATATATTTTTTATTTTTTCACTTCAATAATTTTCAAACTATAAATTCCCATAAAATTTACCATACTTATATCCCTATATAATCTATAAATATTTTATTTCGTTTGTATTGAATATCGCGAGGAAGTAACCGCAATAAATGTTTACGTATTTTTATGGCAATTTTCGGTAGATATTTACTCTTTATGAAATGTACTGAAATAAATCAAAAAATTACTACTACTATTAGAAAATTAAAACATAAAAAGATCTGGACAGGTTTTCTTGTCAAAACATTTTTCAGTAGTATATAAAATAAATATAATTAAAAATCATAAAAACTTTTGGATTATTTATATTAATTTTAATCGTTCTAAAATATCTACAGCTGTTGGAAATGAAACATTATATAAGTATATTCTTTTCAGTAAAACGCTGCAGTGGTCGATACACACTTTTATTTAAATAAAATCTGCTATGTATAGATTTAATAAATTGTATTATGGATATGCTAACTCAACAAAACTCAGCCCCGACGATGCACTTCACGTTCAATGTCTGGTGTAATTTCGGTAAACTCTAAATTGGTATTAGCTGTATAAATTCCCTATAAAATCATATTTTCGTTCAATTGTAACTCTTAAAAATAATATAGTTTCATAATGAGATAATGTACAGAGAATATAGTGTCTAAAGCAATGTCCTAACTCTCTGTGCATAATATGCAACCTAATAACGTTTATTAATTTATTTATTGTGACATGACTGGTGCAACTAAAACTAATAACCTAAAATATATAACCAACTCTTAGTTGGCCCTCCGAGTTATGCTTTTTATCGAGGCAATCGAATTGTCAGCGACGTATTCATAATAATTGTTTTATCCGAATGGCCGTCACAAGTCACGGTTTTCATTTAATTTTCAAAAAAGATTCACCAAAAGGAATATACGCATAAAAGTGGCACCCGCGGCGTTATAATCTCACCCTTATCTTTCACATATTAAACAATTTTTTCGTATAATTTATTTATTTTTTTTTAAATGTACACGAGAATTTTCTATTACCTAACCTACTGTAACAAGAAATAAAAAACCATAAAGAGTGCAATATATATTCACTTTCTTATATTATGTGTACATATACTATATATACCACATATTATACAGACATTATACGTTTATAATATAATAATATAACGTACCCGGTCGGATTTTAAAAACCTAGTCAATCTATCGACTTCAACTAAAAATGTGTATACGCAGTGTTCTGTGTGTATATGTGTATGCATTTGTGTGGACAGTTCAGGATCCAATTTCGAGGTTTAAATCAAAAGGGTATCTATATCTGCTGCTTGTCTCGTCTTACAGCCCAATCGTATACATACATACATACACACATATATACATACATACATACATACATACATACATATATATATACATAAATACATACATATATACATACATATATACATACATATATACATACATATATATATATTTTTAGGTATAGCAAAAAATGACCTTTTTAAATCGATTTTTGCCTATCCTAACATTCTATATACCCTTGTGAGTATTTCCGTCCGGTATATTACGTTTTCGACCTTTATCGTCTGTCCGGCAGCAGCAAACGTTACACATAACATATAGGTATAGTCCATATTCCGAAAATCGTAACGGACATAAAACAGTCATTTACCTATATGAAATATTAGAAATATAAACCGTTGTTTAGGTTTGGTCATAAAAATAAATAATATTCATATTTATTGTAGGTACTTTACACTCGGCAAGGGCCGAGTGTTCACCCAAAGAGTAAAAAATATGCTTAGATCGCTCGCGTTCTGGCGGTTTATCAATTTAGCGCCGAGTTCGCAGAAATTCATTTTTATTTCAATCTATAGGAGACAATATCAGGAGAAATAACGTCCATGGGAAAATATGTCGGGAATAACGAGTAAAAACGAGTAGTGCTATTGGAACCCAATGAGTGATAATGAGGTTTTGTATAATATATACAAATACCAACTTTTGGATAAATTTTAGTTCAAAATAACAAAAATTAAAAATATTAAAAAATGCTAAAATTTTCTTCAGATATTTATCATATTTATGGCTACTTTTATATGGGAAGTATTTTTATTTGAATTTACATTAGTCATTAAATTAATAGTTAATAATTAGACAATGCTTCTAGTGCGCTAACTGAAATTATCATTTTCTCTTTTTTATCGGTCCAATATATTTACATTTATCGATTATTATCTGCTCATTCGTTTTTAATGCAATATTTATCAGCATAATACATATTATATAAGTTATATTTGCTGTATAAAATGTAAAGTTTAAAATTGTATTACTTTATTTATTCTTTGTTATTATTTTTAATTACATGATAACGACCATTTTAATATCAATAATATTATCTAAAATTAACTTTATAAAATTAATCAAATTACAATAATATTTATAAAGTTAGAAATAATTATAGTAAATTTATTTTAGACTGTATCTAACAGTAGTTAAAATCTGAAATTATAAGCTCTAAGAGACAGTACCGTTTAGGGAATAAAAGCAATTATCCACTTAAAATATTTTAAATGAAAACCTAAAATGGTTTCATAAACAATTTCATGATCGTAAAAACTAGGGTATATATAGTAGATATTATAATCAAGCATTTTTTTTTAAAGTATTCGTAATATTTTCTAAATGCTTTTAAAATAATATATTTTACGAATACATTAAAAGTATTTGAATACTAAGTATATTTTAAGGATTAAACTTTACTAAATCTAAAAAAATATTTATTGTTATATTTAAATAATTGAAATTTATATTATTTACAATAAAATAAAATTACATGTTCATTCATATTTTATATTTTATTCGTAGACAGTATATTATTTAAGTTATATGTATATATATGCTCCACAAATTCATGTTCTCAATGTAAGTCATTCATTATAAAAAAATATTTTTTCAGTATTCAAATATATAAATTAAAATTTTGAGAACAACATTCATCTCAGAAAGTATTCAGAATAATCTAAAAAAAATTGTATTTAAAATAACATATATTAACTATATTAAAATAATTATTAAAATTGTATTTTATGTATCCAAATAGGTAAGGTATATATTAAAATTATTTTTTAGAGTGCGTATAGGGTATTTCTGATTCAAACTATCTCCTTGTTTAATGGAAACATCAACGTTTTATTAATATCAGAACTTTTATGAAATCAAAAATGTATGTTTCATTTATAAGGGTACATCGGAAGTGTGAAAATGAAAAAACTAAGGAAAAATAAATTAAATATAAGATAAAAATAATATGTAATAAAGTTTTCCTAAAGGGAACTACTTCTTTAAAAAAAAATCGAGCGTAATATTATTAAAAAAAAACTTCTATATACATGATACGCATTATGCAGTAATAGATTCAAGTTGCAAAGGGTATATTTTATTTCACATATAAATGTTAAATATTTATTTCACACGTATATGTGTAATTTTTTTTTAGTTCGTTCTCTTCCATAATGACATATACAAATATCCTTTAAATAACGATTATAAACGATTATAATAAAGCGCCGGATCGTGTCGTGGGATCACTATAAATTCATGGACAAAAAAAAAAATGTCTGTCTGAATAATGAGTATAAAAATAACAACAATAACATGTAAAAATAAATAGTCCTATACAAAAATATTTAGCCACCGGTCCCCACAGTGGTATACGGTGTGAGATCATATCTAGTTAAGTTACGATCGTTTCATCAAATACGTTTTTTATAAGTAAATATATATATTTTTATGGATAAGAGAAAAAACAACGATAAATTCAAAATTAAAATGAGTTTGTTTTAATTTTAGTAAACTTAAAAAATTAACAGTTATAACAATAAAAAAAAGTGATTTAATTTACTTAAAAAGTTCAAATTAAATTTTGAAAATTATTATTATATACCCTATAATATCACCATATCACCATAGACGCTTTCATTGGCATTCCCATCATTCGGTAGTCCTTTGGATTGTTAAGTTCTACGAGAACACTCGGTTAGTCATTTTATATATAGAAGCACATAAGTATGATATTTAGTCATAATTATGTCCCAGTTAGATTTCCCATCCTTAAATCTTTTTTCTGTTATTCGGAAAAAAAAAACAAAAAGTGCCTACTTATTCAATTTACAACCCTTTTTATTTTAGATAGATAGATATATGTCATATAATATTTATAACTAAAAAAAGTAGTAAATTATATTTACTATTACACTTTGTGTATTGACGTTTTATTATTATTTTTATTAGCGATAAAAATGCTAATGGTATTACTCATATAGCACAGTATCAGTACCTACTCTACCCGACGACCGAAGTCCTTAAAAACCCTCTTCCCCTCACACTGACAGAATATTTAATTATAATCATATGATATTTTAATATACTTCTCCTCCCCTTTCTCCTCCTCCTCCTTCTCCTCTTTTTCATTTTTCCTATTATTAATTTTTAATTTCTTCTTTCTTCTTATTATTTAATTCAATTTAAATACACCACATGTTTTTAAATATATAGATATTTTTTTATTCTGTCTATAATAATATGTAATAAACGTTTTATTCTTAGGAAATCGTGTAGCTATCAATTAGACCGTCCTCTCCGTAATTACATCACCCGATAATGTTGTGTAGGGTGTGGTTTTTCAATATTTTCCTTTTTACAGTGTGTGTATATGTTTTATGTAAAATATTTTTGATATCTATTCAATATACAATTGTTTTTAAAGTAAAACAATTTTATGGAGATATTCGCATACATTTATTATGCTATAAAACTTATAAATACATATACATATTATATTATTTATCGATTTCAACAGCCCGTGATGACTGCAAGATATTGCAAAAAATTGAAACCCATTTTCTCATTCTTTGTCCTATTAAAGGTCGAATTTAAAAATTGACTTTTTTAGTTGGCGTCTATGTTATTAAAAGAATATTCTCTAGAAATTTAAGGTTTCTGTGGTCAGGTTTCCAGACAGCTTGGGGTTTTCGATTTTATATGTATAGATCATATGGTCAATACATCGTAGTTGTTATAATATGTACTCGTATTTTAAATTCGTATGAACTTGTATGAATGATTAGGTAGCGAACGCGTGTATTTGATATTACGGTATAGTAGCGGGTTTGATTTCAGATGATGAAATAGAAAATTCTTTTGAATTCCCATCGCCTGCTAACACGAAGGGAAAAGTTGTCGTACAATATTCAAGAAAGAGAGTGCCCAATAAATCGTTCTATCATTTTTTTTTTCTATTTTTTCCCCCTTTTTTTTTTTTTTGTAATTCCAAGTTATGATAAAATGTTTTCACAATGTTTCCGTGAAAGGTTGCTGCAATGTGAAATTGACGATATTGTCTCAATGCTATATTTTTCTGCCAAGGATATATTGTCAAAATGTTTTGAAAATATTACTTACATAGAAAACAAATATTACACATATATTGTAGTCATTATACTATTTGTATACAATATTCTAACAACTTGTCTGAAATATGTTTTTATAGGTTATAATAATATATCGATAATCCTGTAGAAGTTCAAACTCGAAATAATTTCACCAGCACCATCCAATAACACTAATAGTTTGTTATAATTACAATAATTATAGATTGAATAAGTATTTAATGAAATATAATTATTAATTATTTGTAACATTACGACCTATACTGATAATAGTTATGTAAAAAAGAATTATAATATCAAAATTTTATTGAATTACTCGTTGAAAATAAATATTTTATCGTATATGAAAAAAACCTAGTCAATATTACTCGAATAATAACAATTCAATGATAAATACATACAAAAATTAATAGTTGAAAATAATTTTTAGAACATCGATGAGATGACCTCACGTGAATAGATTGAATAGATGACAAGGTGTATCGGCAGGTGTAATATTATTATGACGTCACATAATATTTGATCAAATATACGAAATCATAATTTAAAAGGAAATTCGACAAAAAACAATTTGTTATAAATAATTAAATAATTATGTTTCCACATAAAAACTAAATATTATTTTTGTAATAACTGATAGTAAGTACCTCTATATCAATATTCAGTTTATTTTTGGTACTTCTAATAATTCTTTATAACATTGATGAGGGACGTCGGAACTCGACTATTATATCATATAATTTAAACTAACAAGTTAACAATACTTCCTATTTTACAAATTCTGTTTACCGAAAGAGAAATAAAATATGACTAACCGTTTTCCGACAATATAGATCGTTTCTATTAAACTCGAGAAAAGTCAATGAAATTAGCAAATTCTCCTTGGACACAAATAGTTATATGTACCTACCGTTATCATTAGTTTGTATGACAAAATGGAAATACTAACTTAATTATAATTTTTAAAAATTATTTTTCATATAATATTTATATATAAATATATATATATATATATATATATATATTTTACACAATATATTATATACTCCAGAACTACTTATTTTCTTAAAAAAAAAAAAAATCTGAACTATATAAACAGTTTATTTTCTATCTTTATTAGGTAGAATATTGTAATTGCAATTTATCGTTATATGTTTACATTCATATTACTATAGTTATACACTATAGTATTGAGTATAAGTATATGCGGACTATATGGTAACCATATTTTGAATATTAAAACACAGGACATATTTTGTAATAATTTTCATGAATCCCTTTGAAAACAGCAAATATGCAAAAAAAAAATGTTTAATTTGCCATAAAAATATATTATAAATATGTTGTGATTACATGACTTACGAAAGAAACCATATATTATTTAATTATTACAAAAATAAATATTATAATTATTCTTATAGTCCCAGATCACAAATATAACACACATTGTAATAATATATTTATTATAATTTTATTTTATTTTTAACTTTATTTATAATTCGGTTGCTAATACATGAATATAACAGTGAAAATTTTTTGTGACTTGGGGTTAAAATAATGTATATTATAAATCGGTCATAAGTGCTCAAGTGTATTTTAATGAGTAGATATACAGTTAGATATAAGTATATTAATATTTCATCATTTCATAAAAGTTACAAAAAAATATTTGTACTCGTATGTATAATAACTATATACCCGTCAATGAAATTCATTTTTGAGTTTTGATATATACCAATGCGGTTTATTATAAGTGCAGTGTTATATATTTTTTATTCATATTCGTATTATTATTATACGCCATCGGCTGTGAGCGTCGATTAATTTATTATCTTTCCTCGTTGACGTATTTATTATTATTGGTGGTTAACCGAGTCGGAAGAGAATGAAAAAAAATAATGCGTTATTAATGATTATTGCTGTTTAAGATTAATAATATTGTATTTTTCATTTTTTTTTTTTTTTTAATGATGACATAGTGAAATAACCAACGAAACTTACACTTATATCAAAATAATTTCGTAAAGTGGTATTTAAAAAATTAGGGTCAGTGAATATCATATTTTCAAGGGAGGCATGTATCACATAGATTTCCTTGTAATTATCAGCATTTATTTAAAAAAAAAAAAAAAATGGTGTTTTTTTTTATAATTAATAAATCATTAAATATATGTATATATGTATTAACATAAATATATGTATCTGCCTGCAGCTTAACGAGTAAACACCACTTGCTCTAAAAATGAAAATTTATAAATATTTATCGAATAAAAGTTATATTTTCAAAATACTTTAAAAACCATTATAAAATGTGAAATTTTGTTTACACTTTTTTTTATTTATTTTTTTTATATATTTTAAATTAATTATCAAAATCCTGGAAAACAAGTTTCCCGCAAAAATATTAATAATTAACCACTATTTTTACTCTCTGAAAACGATTTAAGAACATTTTGTCTATATTTATGTTAATAATAATCTAGTATTACAGAATTTATGCGTATATCGATTTGTAGGATGATTATTGAAAAATAATAATAGTTTATTCAATTAGTCGGTACACGGTTTGATACATAATGTATAGGATTAAAGTTTGTTTTATTTATATTATGTTTCTAATTTTATTTTACTGTTTATAAAATGGAATATATATCAAATATACCTACCATAGAAAATTCTGAACTCGCAAAAAATTATTTTTGAAGTTATTGGTGGGTCCTCGCGAGTTCGATTGTGGACTTTTTATATTTTGAACAATAGTCAAACAAGATCTTTTTAAAATATATATTTATATATAAATCCAGATGAAGGTTTTTATTTAAAATGTGCAAGTTATTTTTTTTTTTAATTTTATTGTTAAAATTTGTATTTAAATAAAATAAATATGCTTTCTATAAGTATTTATATTTAAAATGTACGTAGGTACTATTGCACTTTAAGGATTTAATACAGCATTTATCTTATTATGCAGATATATAGTATAATGGTATAATACGCAAAGACTGTATTTAAATGTAAACAATCAATGAAAAGCAGAAATATTTATACAAAAGTATATTAAAAATAATTTTCATGAAGTATTCAAAAATTATTCAAAATATATTATATCCGCATACAGGGCATATAAATATTATTACTCAAATACTTGTATTTAAATAATTCTGGAAGTTGTATATAATATAGTGTGAATTATTTCCTGTCATGAATACTAATAAACGACGTTAGAATTTAGGCGGATGCGTGGAATATATAAAAGTAATAACGGATATTTTCTTTGAATATTGTCGGCTAAAAGAGGCATTATCCGGTATAATAGCTATGCATCATATTATTATAGTACCGTAAAACACGATGAAAAACGAAATTTAAAGACGAGCCTATGCCTATATCTTTACCTAATAACCAGCGCTATACATAATCATACCGTTATTAAGGTATTTTTTCTACGACGAACTCGTAAAATGTAATTCGGTAAACGTGTAATCGCGTAAACTTAACCTCATACCGGTTAACGTATACCCCGTTATTGGTCTATAAATAGCATCGCCTTTGCCGTATTGGCTTTTATGCTGTGCAAAAACTACCGCGTCCTATATTATTATACAGCCAGTTTCGGCATGGGGTTTATACACTCTATAAATAGAGCCGATGTTTGCGAAACCTTATGCGCTCGCTCCGGAGACCGAATCCATTTGGACCTCGTGCATGAGCTACGCTGATGCAAAATCAGAAGTCTTGTGATGGGTGTCGGAGTTATCTGTTAAAAAGTACAGTTATTGAAAAAATGTGATTGGATGGCAGTCAAGTAGTAAAAAGCAATAGTTAAATGTATCTCGATGTTTCACACTGCTATAAATAAATATGATTGGTACAATCATTAATTCACAAAACGTGAATTAAATAAAATTAAAACATTCAAACAGCATGGCACATCCTTATAATATTTATGTTTTACGGAAATAATTTTTGAACATATATATATATATATATTTTCAAATATTTGTGTGTATTGAATCAATAGATGCAGTATAAATTTTAAAATTTGGTGTATTTCAAATATGGTGTTATCATAAAAGTATTTTAAAATATGAATGGATTGAGAAAACTGCAAATGAGAAAATGTTGAACAGGATGGAAGGAGGAATGAGACAACTGTAGAAATCCCGTAGTTGATGGTGATCTAAAACTGTAAAAGGCATCATTGGTAGAGTACCGCCGAAGAAGAGTACATCAGTACACAAATTATAAAGGATAGGAATATAATATTTTTTCCTATTCTATTAAATTATATATATATAATATATATATAAGGAGATAAGGATATTAGAATATGCTAAGCTAAAACATAGATACACGGAAAACTGGAGAATAACATTAAAATTACTGATGACATAATGCATTTTGCCTATTATTTTAAAATTACGTCCTTAATTAGCAAACCACAATAAAATTTAGATTTACAGAAACTATTTTTCATGTGAAGGGTTCTACCTAATGTTAAGAACACAATAATAGTACGTGATAAAATTACTATGATTATACTCGTATTATAACCATAATCTTATATATTTTTTTATTGTGATTCATACTGAATAATCTAATCAATTAGTTTTTAAATTAAAAAAATATCAGAATTACCTACTATATCAGTAAAATATGTATTGTACTGTATTGTTGTAATTTACTGTAGGTAATAACAAGGGTCCGGATGCGCGAAGACTTTTTTTTTAACATTTAAAGCATTGCTTCCTAGCTAAATATGAGTTTCAATAACATACATATCGATATCATTACTTATTATTTAGAATTTTTCCACAATTTAAGGTTATTTTTAGGCCTTTAGTTAGTTATTTAAGGTCATTAAAAGTATTTGTTAAGGTATTTTTATAGATGTTTTACGTTATCAACATCCAGGCCCCAGTAATAACTTTTAAAACACTATTATTTATTTTATAATTTATCGATAATTCATTAAATGAATTTAAATAAGGAGGAAAAAATCATACTTTTATCCGAGCATAAAAAGTGGAATATTAAGAACTGCCACCTTATACACCATCTCATCCCACACAATCTCTCCGACGCTACTTATAAAGCTCAATTTTTTTGGTAAACCACACCAATCTATGATATAACGTTATTATAACTGTAATGTATATTTTATATAAAATGTATACAGATAATAACTAACCACTCACAAGATATACTGTTATTTATTTTAATACGTTTTCAGTCGAAAAACTTCTCCCTCGGGATTCCATGCCTAAATGTAGTATCTTCTGGCCCGTGTCAATATTCTGTGTCAACGATGGCGTTCTAATAACCGTCTCCGTAGAATAATAATTTCACGATGTCTCGTTTCAACATATTATACGTAGTATACGTATACGATGCACATATTATACATATTATTATACAGTGTGATGGAAAAATACAATTTAGCACTCCGTTGATTGTAATAATGTATACAACGAGGGCGGCGAGAAAGACCTGTATAACGTGATCGTACGTCGAGGGTTACGTGAGGGTTGAGTAGATATTTTTGGGTTCGAAACACCCCTCGGAACTCGCCAAAAGTCCAGAGGGGTGCAAATGGCACAGGTTCATTATACATAGTAACTGTATTTAGGGTGTATCGATTTTAATGATCGAAAATGAAAAACGAATGTACACGTGCGCGTCACTCTTTGAATTCGCCTGCAGCTGACGTATATATATAGTATATTCGGAAAGTGAGAGGGGAAAACAAAATGCTGATTTTATTTGAGCGTAGAAGGTTTGTCGTTGATTTTGGGACCGACGTCTAAATCGTTTGTGGTAGTACTAGTCAGTGAGAAACGACCGATGCAATATAGGCTCGGAAACGCTCATGAAATACGCAAGAGCTATCCTGAGGAAAATTCATTGAAACCAACGGCCGAATGGACTCGAATAATAATACGTATTAGAATGATAATACCATTCGGGACCATTGCTAGATAGTATAAGTATTAAAGTGATTAAATAGGAAGTTAAAACTCTTATTCGCTTAATAATACTGAAACTATTTGAACTTTACAATTATTCAAGTACATTGTGCAAGTGCACCGACAAACTATTAAACTTCCGTTGTATAACGTGCATTTCAAAAGTAAAAACCCTCTTAAATACAATTGTATGCAGAATTGTCACTTTATGCTGAAAACATTTCGGTTAAAATGTGAATAATTGTAAACCACTTAAAGTAGATTTTCATTAGATGTTCAACAAACACGTACACAAAATAGAATGGGTATACGGTTGAAAATTACTAATTAGATTTGTTCCCTGTAAATATATATATATACCATTTTTACATCAACAATATTTCATCATAATGGTATAAAAAATATTTGATCAATCACTTTATTATTGATATTAGTTTATCAATTTGTTAGTAAATTGTCTACTGAACAAAACTATTTTACCCGTACAATAAAAACTAATTAGAAAAAGCCCAATCTGCAAGTATAATAAATTAACGTGTCTATTATTAATTATCTATTTAATGAAAAAGACTATAAACTAATTTCATAATTTTAAAAAAATTTGTCTTAATAACAGTTTTTTTTATTTCTAATTCTTTATGATTAATAATTGCAAGCACGAATATATTATGAATAATATATAAGATAGGTACATTTAATATTAACATTTATTTTAAGTTATAAAGAATAAAAATAAAAATATTGATATTGGTGAACACGTCAATTTGTCCTTACAATTGACAAATCGATAGATATTAGAAAAATACACTCGTCAAACGCGTTAGACTCCCCAGTTTCTATTTCCCTAGTAACTATGACCAACTTATTGGTAAGGATAGTCAAATCAACAATAACACTAGTCACTATAACGACGAATTAATACAATAAACAGATGGACAAACAGGATGATTTATACTAATCAGTTAATAGTTTGTATAGAAACCTAAAATTATATAATTATGATATATTGTATTTTGTTAAACAAATTATTATTTTGTCCTCCCGAAATATAACTATACATTAATGAAAAAGTGGTTTTATTTTACTTTTTATGGCAGTATAGATATTAATAAAATTACAAATATATAATTGTTATGGAACAAAATATTGGCTGTATAGTTTCAATAATTTTGTTGAATAAAGTGATATTTTTATCAATATTTCTAAAGATTTTTTTTTTAATCAGTCATACATGATCAAATGGAAAGGAAATGATCCACGAAAATATCCGATTTCAGAAAAATGGTCTCCTATTAATACATCACAGTACCATCTCAATTTTTAATTGAAAATCGATTCGCGATTAAATGCTCGAATGGCAAAAACATCGAGGAATGTACACAAATATATGTGTACGGTTTGGGAATATCTGGAATATCGTAATGAAAATATATTATTATATGATGGCTTATAGGCCAAGGTTGAGAATACGATGAAAAAAAAAATAACCACTCAACGACGACTTTTGTATTGCACTTCGACAAAAATAATCTTTCGTCCTATTTAGAAAGGTTTCAATCGCCACTCTGGTAATGTAAACGTATTATCAAGTTTTATTTTATTGCAATTATCTCCACAGAACAAGACGGGATACGTCGTGTGGGATGTAATTCTATTTAGTTATCAGTCGATTGCTCGGCGCGTCTGAAACTTTTAGCATGCTCTTCGTCGTTATACTAGAGTAGATCATAACATTTTTCTGGATTTTTCCAATTTATATTTCTGTATACGTGTCAATTTACAGTCAAGTAGATATGAATATTTTAACAATTATCCGAAAATTACTGTGATAAAAAGTATACTTGTAACTATATTCGAGAAATGCATCGTGTCTTGAAAAATTATTGGATATTCATTTGAATTGGTAATATTTAGTAAGAATTTGAAATATGTAATATTGCTATATTAAATATCAGCAAAATATTTTGGAATCATTTTCATACATTTAAATTCTAAATCTAAGATAAAATTTTCAAACATACGTTTACAAATTATATACAAACTATACGAACATAAACTTCTGACTTGTTGCAGTTAGCAAACAAAGATCATCGTAAACACATAAAATGGATCTATTTTTTGTGTTATTTGTAATGAAATAAAAATGTCGAAATTTTTTTTCTTAGAAATAAAGAACACGGAAATGCCGTTCATTTCGAAAAATCAAGAAAAAATAATGGTATGTAAGATGTTAAAAAAAAAAAAAAAAAATATATTTTTATAAAACAGCCCATCTCGTCCATGATAATAGGTGAAAAAAGGTCTTCCTAGAAAAGTTTAAATCAAGTGAATTTGGCATGAATTTTGACAGTTTAAAAATCGATGAATTAGTGTATAGTAGGTATGATACTGTCTACACTTATGTGTTTAAACATTAATAAAATAGATAGGAAATGTTACAAAAGTCAAAACTAGAAATAACATGAATATAATATTAGTATTCTAAAAACTAAAATTGAAGTTATTAAAAATAAATGTAAAAATACATTTTAC
Source organism: Pemphigus obesinymphae (assembly GCA_025469235.1). NCBI lineage: Eukaryota > Metazoa > Arthropoda > Insecta > Hemiptera > Aphididae > Pemphigus > Pemphigus obesinymphae. The sequence goes on along the minus strand of JAIPRL010000985.1, from coordinate 71,358 downwards.
ATAAGACTTATTCGAATGCAACGACTCATTTTTTTAATTTAAAAAAAAAATAAAATAATAACTTTTGAAAATTAGTTCATTTAAAAGTCTTTAGTTTTTTTTCCATATTTTCATAGATAGAGAAAAAATCCGTTTTATTAAAAATATTCCTCTACACCCTTCTCCCTTTTAATCACTCTAATTTTATAGTTATGATAATCAAAAGTATAATAAACATTTTGGTGTTGAGTACTTGTAGAACTATTTGTATAAAAATAAAAACCCAATTTTTAGAAAATAATTTGTTTTTATTTTAACAAATAGTTTTGTATAAATTGGGTTTTCAGTTGTATATAAGTATAATCAATATTAAATTACCTACTGTAATATGTTTCTATGCAGTAATATAGTTTCATGGGTGACATTCGTCTAAATAATCGATCGAAACTTCTCCCTGGGGGACTACCGTCGATTTTGTGCTATTTATTCTTTCCGTCGCCAGTCTAATGGTCTTTAACGTGATCGAATGAACGGAGGAAAATATAAAATGTTTAATATGTTCTTTCTGCCATTCATTCGTTATGACGAATACAATAATTATATGTATTTACTAATAAGGAGAAAACTGGCGAATGGTTCGTTACCGTTGACAAAATAATATACTAACTGAATTTATTAAACAAATTACTTTTGCAGAAAATCATTCAGTGTTTAATGATTTTAATTTAATTATGTGTTGGGGTTTAACGTTTAATATCCGGCACTATATTATATTGGCAGAGTAGTTAGCTATGAAACGAAATTCTCGTATAACAAAAAAATTACGTTTTAAACGTTTTGAACGGTATTATTTATCCTAAGGTAATATATAAGATATGCGCGATAAAATGGAAACAATTGAATTGGCTCCCAAATTCAGGTAGTCGATAATTTATTCTTAAAAAGTACCTTTGAATTGGCTCCCTACAGATTTTTTTCAAAAATATATTGGTTACCAAAATTATATTATTTATTTAATTATATAATATGTTGATTCCCTAAGAATTTCACGTCAGTCACACTCTGGATAACCGAATGATTTTATTATATTCTTAATTTGAACACAAAATTTACGGTATCGCGTTCGTATATTTTACAGTGCTGATAGATACAGGAATATTATATTTACAATTGATCGGGAATTATATACCGAACAAAATAAAACTATTACGCAATGTGGCGAGCGTCGTACAAAATATATAAGAACATTGAAAAAATCTCGATGAAATATTTTCGATAAATATTCAAGTCATTTAAAATGTATATTTAGTTATTTGACAGATATTTGTGGAGTACAATAGTACAAGTCGGAGTACTTTATGATTTTCTTGTTTAATATTATTTTACGGTTTTAGGAGCCGTATTCAGTCAAATATAAGGGTCGATTTTATATTCGCACAAAATTGGGAACCAATTTAATGGTAGCGAATAAAATATACAAGTTAATAAAATTACGAATTTTTAAATTTTTTTTTTTCTATGACAATAATTTAGATTACTTACCAGTCTTAGTTATGAACTTCTTAATACTTTCCAAACATCCTGGTACACCACTGGTACGCTATCCGGTTCTATCCCTTATTTATTTTTATTTTTCTAACCGCACTCCACAGTTCATTATTTTATTAAATACACCGTACCCAAATTCGTTTCAACTCGATATATTTTTTTTGTTCAAAAAATCATCATTTAAAGTCCTTCAAATTATTATTCCCATCTTTTTATCACTTTCTTGGCTTCTATTAACACTCTCTCTTACTCATTTTTTATACGTCGTACATTTTTAAAATCCCTGTATTTTATTTATTTTCCATTAACCAGCTCCGTATTCTCCTTCTCCTTATTATGTTCCTCATCATTCTTATAACTCATCACATTTCACTTAATATGCTATATTTATTACTTTTTTTGCTCCTTTACTTAAAATTTTATACTTTACCAATCGTTATCTCTCTCTACGGTTTTCTGCCATTTCTTAAACTGAGATTTTATCTTTGATATTCTTCCCTGCACTTCTTCTACCTATACATCTATGTTTGCTTATCTTTTGGCATACTACCACAAATCTTGCCGACAATTTCCCTAGTTATCTTCTTAACACCCTCTACTTTTTTTCCCACAATTCTTTTATATTTCCCCACCTGTTCCACAATTCAGTCCTATTTAGTTTTTTTATAAATACTTTTTTCATTCTCAAAATTCAATATCTGCCACCTATTCTACTGCTCTTTATCTATATTAATTTTTTCATGCACTCTTCTATTTCTACACTAAATCTCCATAACCATCAGCATATGTTATTTTGTCACACTTTGAACCGGTATTATCTTATCGTCTATAAATTGTTTTAAACTTCCTTTCACATAAATTACACAATTTGTAATGACTTGTCCCCTTCACCATTATAGGTTATTTAATGCTCTCCTATTTCTCCCTTTTTAGGATGCTCATTCGTACCCCCTCTCCATCCTAGTATTTTAAATTTCCTATATGCTTTGCATTAACTTATCCATCTCTTTCCAGATCTTTTATATTTGGTTCTTCTTATATCCAACTTATGTAAAATAAGCATAAAACATATTCAATACCTTAGTCTTTAACATTTTAATCTTTCTTTTTACTTTTTCTGACAACATCTACCACTCTTTCTTTCATTTATTTGTCTACTCTTACTCCTATTTTATTCTTTGTACTCGTTTTTCCTGAATATTTAATTTAATACCCCTGACCAAATTCCCTTAATTTCTCCCTTTCCCACTTTGTTTTCTGCATATAATAAATATTCACATTCCTTCTTCTTAGCACTTCTGCCAATTCCCTACTCCTGATTGTCAGTGTTCTTACATTTCGTGTACTTAATCTTACTCTGTATTTATCCTGCGTACTTAGCCCGAATCTGATAAAATATTATTACAGTTTTCAACATCAAATTAGGATTTTCTGCACTTGTAAATATAAAAATATCTAAAATAATAAGATTCTATTTTAATAACATGAAACGAGAGTATGCCTTTCAAAAATTTATCCTTGAATAGCGAATTTATGTCAAAATAATCAAGCTCAAGTGTCGCGTTAGTCATATTATCCACATAAATTGCAATGTATTCGTATTTCACTTTCAAATAATATTTTATTATTTTGTGTTCTAATTATTTATATTAATTAATAAACCAGACTAAAATGTGTTATTATTTATCTTTCTTTAAAACAATCTATAGTGTACTTAGCTATACCTTATGACAATATAAAATCAAAGATAAAAAAGCCGGTCAGTAGGTTGTGGAAGCACTTCGCTCGTCGGGTGTCAGTATTGGTGGATGCACTTCGCTACTGGGTAGGGTACTTTTGGTGGATGTATTGAATTTGAAAGCAATGATAAATC
>JAIPRL010000985.1:0-67858 GCA_025469235.1 Pemphigus obesinymphae | reverse complement strand
TTGTAAACGTTTTTCTCAACACGGAAACGTGCTCTAAGATAACGCTTCTGTAGATAATCTATGCTATAGTGATATTAAGGATAAAATTGAACTCTCGCTTTCATACAAAAGTTCACTATTAGGTAACAATAACACTTGGCAATAATTCAAACATTTTACAAAGCAACTACCCATCCTCTAATTATATGTCGCATTAATTAAATTACCGCCCAATCATTTATCTTCGCATAGGAGTGCATATTGTACATTCAGTTTACACCAATTGGTAGTGGACAGGAACCAAACATATTGTATTGCCTACTAGTCGATCATCAACTTTATAATTGGACTTGACTATCGCAAACGCTTTTCTCATCACAGTAACGTGCTCTAAGATAACGATTCGATACGAAAGTCCTAAGCCGTGGTTATCATTACACACGCCAATAAACATTTACATAAATATCTTCGCCATTGTTGTATCGAAAATAGTAAGACTAAACCAACAAAGGGGTTAATAACTATAGACACATAAATATACACACGCATCTACACATAGTAATCAATTTTCCATTTAAAGTATTTTATTCATAATAATCCTTTATATAGGAAAAACCCTTCATTCATTTATAAAGTTATCCATAGCCGTGCTATTTTCTATACGTCTAATAATTGTTTTATACAAGATTAAAAATATTCGTGCATTAATTCCACATTTTCCATCTATACCAAATATCTCCTAAATGGGTAATATACTGTAACAAAGTTTAAAAATAACAATTATCGAAGACACGACCCCGTATTCAAAGGACTGACAACTCCGAGAAACCACCTACAAGCAGCAGAACGGTAAGTACCCTCATATGTATCATCATAATTAGTTTATAAGTATAGTATGAAACGTGGAAAAAGTCAATAGGTAGCTAGTACGTACATACATTATCTTATCGCCATAAGGCTGGCAACACACGAGTGTTATTTTACCGCGCGTTATTTTTACGGTACCGTAAAATTACAGCAAATTTCGTCGAGATACATTGAAATGAATGAAGCACGACACACGAGTGTCGCGCTGTAAAAATAACGCGCGTTATTTTGAAAACGGTCGCAGGTATCTCGACTTTACAGCGCGGTAAAAACAACGCGCGACCGGTTTTATTTCTACCTACATACGGGTTATATTTTCCGATTTTCGATTGCGTTTTAATGATCTCAACTATCTAACTGATATCACCATAAATAATATTATCTATGGATATCGCGCTGTAAATAACGTCCGTGTGTTGGTATAGACTTTTAACGCGCGGTAAAATAATTTTGTGCTAAGTAAGAAAGTCGAGAGACGGTTCATAGCGGCCAGTGGGGCAGAACCGTACCTACACTAGCGTTTTAAACGTGAAACGCCAGTACTAACACTCCGATAGTAATGCTTTATAACGGCCAGCGCCAAGCACCCCGCAGAATATTTTACCCGTCAGTGAACGATCTATAGTAATATATAATCAATGGCTTTATGTAATGTATAGCTTATTAGTAGTCTGTAGACTGTAATTAGTTACAATATAAGTACACCGAATAGGCATTTCAGTATATACCTTTATACCTACTATGTAGATGTAAATTATACTTATACAGTTATTTATTATTTAAATGTTAACTTCATATGAATACTTTTTTTCTTTTTGTTTCAAGATATTTGGCAAGAAAATTAATTAAAAAAACTAAATGTGAAATTTGTCTGTCTGGAATAAGAAACATCGAGGAAATACCTGTGATTTCAATGCAGTACAATTAGTTCACCTTAAATTTTAAGGATTTGTAACTCATCCAGATAGTAGTTTTTTTTATTCTGGTTAAATTTATTGAGGAATCATTTTAAATTTATGCTAAAAGTTCAAATACTTTTGATGACACAGTTGAACATTTTTTCAACAACAACTATATAATACCATTTCCATGTAATGACCATAAAAGTGAGATAGTTGAGTACGTTTTCACATGAGTATGAGGCAGTACACGAACTAAAAAATAACTAAAAAATAGAAGAATACAAATAAAATTTTAAAATAATTATCAAAATTGACTGCAAATTAATTTTATTCAAATATATATGTATTTATTTTATTTGAAATTGAAACAAAATAAATCAGCAAAATATTATGTTTTTAATTTTATAGCCTATTATTATTTACTATGATTATTAAAGTATTATTATTTTCATAGTTCATTTTTATACCGATTAACCCCTAAAGTGCTAGGTATCTAGCGGCACTGTGAGAAGGTTCGAGGAGCCTCACGAAAAATAGTGATAAGACACTTCGTTCGCATCCTATATATCTTAATTCGTGCATTCAATTATTTGAAATTATATAAAATTAATAGTGTTATATTTAAATTTAAAAGTTTGCTAAAACCACTTGGAAAAAACACTGAAAAAAACAAAAAAAAACATAACCTTATAAATGATTTTTGTGTTTGGTGCGCCTCGAATTTGGTCTGATACGCCTTGCTCATCGTATCAGACTATATTGATGCGCTCCTAGAAGCTGTTTACACCGAAACCTTAATACGGATTAAACGCTTAGTACGCGTATCAAGTACACGGTGTAAACTAGGCTCATAACTGAAACTAGATATTTCTAGGAGTTTACATGTTTTTCAATAATAATTCAAATATAGCTAAGTAGAATAGAAATCTGTTTCAGAATAATACGAGTTTATATTTAAAATTTATAGTTGCATATTTGGCATATTTGACCATTTTTGATATAATGGTGTAATTTTTATAAATATTTTATGAATAAAAGAACATTTTTTAAACAGAATTTCTGAATCTGAGATATCAGTCTGATGGTTTATTAAATAATTAGTGTTTAAATATTTTCCTCACCAACCACTCGCATTGTTACTTCTCGGTACACCGATCGAATAATTCCCGATAATGATACAAAAATAACATTCTATGGACTATTGGACTTTTACCTATGCTCCCGTTTCGAATATTTTTGTTTTCGATAAGTTGACAGTTGGTTTTTTGGTTATTCATGTCGTGTTTTCGTGCTATACATTTTTTATTTTCGAATAGTATCGTGTGAATCCATAATAAAATAATTAAAATGCCTAGATCAAAACCAAAACATTATGATCGGCTTAACGATTTTGTGAAAGAATTCGACTGTATTGTAAAATATATGACATTAAGGTTAATGCTGAGATAAGAATTACTGTAATTCAACACATAAAAACAGAAAAACACATCCCGGGTTTTAATCAACAAGAATTTAAGTCAACAAAAACTCAAAAACTCGTATCTACTTCTTTCACAAAAAAAAAAAAAAAAAGATTTTAATAAAGACTTGCAAAACGATGTTGTCAGCAAATATACCTTTTTATAAATTGGAAAACAAACAATTTCGAGAATTTTTGGAACTTTACACTAAAAAATAGATCCCAAAACAACCTCTACTCTACTTAAAAGCTATGTTAACGACATATTTATGGAAACTATAGAAAAAATTATAAAATGTAACGACGGAAAAAAAATGTGGGTCTCAATTGACGAAACTATACTGACGCAGAAGGACGATTTATAGCCAACGTAATAATTGGAACTTAGTTGATGAACCGGGTAGTATTTTTATTAAAAAAAATTCTGAAGAATTAAAAAAAGTAAACCATTTTACCATTCTTAAGCTTTTTGACCAATCATTGAACTTACTCTGGCTGCAAGGTGTGAAATACGACGACGTGCTTTTATTTGTGACTGATGCTCTATGCCTTACATGATTAAGACCGGTAAAGCGATTTAAAATTTGTATTCTAAAACAATACATATAACTTGTTTAGTACACGGGCTTCACCGTGTTACTAAAAAAAATAAGAAACCAGTATAAAAACTCGTATACAATGTGAAAAAATCTTTTCTTAAAGCACCGTTAAGTATTCAAACATTAATATCTATAGAACCTGACATTCCTTTACCTCCGCAGCCTATTTTAACCTGCAGGTGGGGTACATGGATAGATGCCACTTTATACTATTGAAAACATTTCGAAATAATTAAACAGATAATTGATATGCTTGATGAGAAAGATGCAGAATCTATCAAAAATGTTAAGCAAATTTTAAAATCAAATAATTTGGGAACAAATTTAGCTTTTATTATGTCAAATTATGGATTTATTTCTACATCTATCACTCGACTAGAAACCCAAGGCACTGCACTCACTGAATCCGTTAAAATAATGAAAACTATACAAAAGAATTTATAAATTCTGCAAAAATTGGAGGATCTGCACAAGCTAAAGCAATTGATGACAAAATTTAAAGTTATAGAGAAAATAGTTAGATTTGATTAATTACAAAAAATATCAAACATTGTATAAACTATAAGTGGACAAAATGAGTCTATGAGCCTGCAGATATTAATAGTGGTGATTTACATTTTTGTAAGTTTGCACCAATATGTTCCATAGACGTATAAAGCGTTCCTTTTCAAAATGTACAAATATTTTGTCCGGCAACGGGAGGTAATTCAAATTTTCCAACTTAAGAAAATATCTAATAATTCAATGTAATGCTCAAGGTAATAAGTACTATATTAATTTTAAAAATATATAAATATATTCAATTTAAAAATTGTTATTTTAATGAAATATTAAATTTTTAGTTTTAGAGTAAACTCGAAGTACGAACTATACAAATCGGAGAATAAATATTATTATTTGTTACTATAAGTTACTAATACAAGTTCTTTTTTCTATAAATTACAATTTATAATGTTTTAAAGCTATCTAGATATTAAAATTAAAAGATTTTATTAAAAATTGTGCATTTTATTTTTTTTTTTTTCAATACATATTTTAGTAGCATATTTAGTGATTTTTTAGGACATTATTTTTCTTAATATTTATTAAAATCGCATGTGTGCTCTTAATATAATATAATTAGATATAGCAGACACAAAAAACAAGAAAAAGTTTTCTAACTTCTGTCACCTAATACTTTTTTGGTCATTTTTTCATCGGTAATAGTTAATCCTCAAAAAAAATTTTGTTATTTGTAAATAAAAATTATTTTTAAATACTAATAACACGCGTATTAGGTATACCTACGTATATTATATTCAATGTGGGGAACAGAAAACTAAAAATATATTTAGATAAAGATTTTTATCTAAATGAAAAAATAAATAATTCTTATATGTCAAAACTTTATTCCAAATATTTTTAAGGTATTTTTATTAATATCAATATGATAACAAGCACATAATATATATTATTAATAACAATTTATTTATTCGTTTATTTTACATATATATGCATATATTAGGGATAACAGAATATTTGAAACATTTTACATAATATTTAAATATAATTTTAGTAAAAATGTACCTATAAAAATCGTCCAGATAAATTTATTTACATAGGTTAAATTAAGATAATCGTTCAGATAACTTACTCTGTTATTATATTATTATATTTGTAAGCTATAACACCATATATAGGTAATTTGGGGTTTCAACAAAATACGAGTCCAAATTCTTATTTTATATTTATTTTTAAGTATTGATTTATTATAAAATATGTATAATTAGTTTAAAGTGTAAATTTTAGATTCCTCCTCAGTGTTTTTAAATCATAAACGATTTTTTTTTATATATCTTTAGTAGATTGTTTGGATTTTTTAAATTAATAAATACATTTATTTATGCGTACCTATTCTTTAATACAAGTTGAGCATTGAAATCCAAAGTCTAATTACAGCCTACGAAAAACACGTGTCCTCTTAAGTTAAAAAAAAAAACATTAATTTAAATCAACAGAGATAAAAAAAAAATATTTATCAATGATATGACGTATATTATATGTTTTATCATGACCCACTTTTTCCTAATTTAACAAGTTAAATAAAAAAACATGGATTTACATTCATATAATATAATACTTGTAACATTATATTTAATTTTAAAATGATAAATTTTCCGTGACAATATTATAATACAATAATGTACGTAAAATGTATAGGCACAAATATGAAAAATTTGATAATTTACAAAAAAAAAAACTTTGGTGTTACGTATTTATACGTAATTTATTATTAAATAATTTATTTTTAAAAATAAAAGATTATTATTATTTACTTTATAATCACCAGACTATAAAAATACCAGCTACATGAATATGTCTAATAAATTAATAATATTATCAATTTATGGTATCATAAAAAAAGGTCAGACGCTGACTATAATATATAATTTACTTTAATTATCTACCGAATGCATTAATACATTACAGTTAAAACTATTTAAGCAGTGCACACCCGTGAATTATTTTAATTTTAATTTTTTTTCGAACAAATTTGGTTACCTACATAATATACGGTCAAAAATATGTCTAAAACAAAACACATTGTAAGAGAATTACTCACTAATAATTTTATCCGGTAAAAATAATATGTTCACAAAAAACATAAGAAAAGAAATTACAAATTATTTTAAAGTCAAAATACCTATTATGAATATAATAAATATATAGGGGACGTCAGTGAAATAGCTTAGTAATAGCTCTAGGATATAACTTCGTCGGTGGTTTTTGAAATATAAATAACGATAAAAGTTAGTGATAAAACAACAAAAAAAAGTCATTTTTTTATACCTGTACAGATAACGAGCTGAATATTTATAAAATTGTAAAATCCTAACGAAGTTATCTCCGAAATATTGTAGTTCATACAGATTTTAATGTAAGCTAGTGTTATAACTTTAAAGTTTAAAATTTAAATTCAATATTTGTTTGTTTTATATAAAGTATAAAAAAGTATAAAAGTGGTCTTCACACAGGACCACCAACAATTAATGACATTTAAACATTTTTAAATTGTTAGATTTTTATTTTACTTAAAATTATATAGGGTGAGGCATCTAAAAATGTAATATAAAATATTATAATTTCATATATTATATATACGAGTATATATATATATATATATATGATTATTATTAATTTTAAATGATAACCAATCTTAAAAAATATGGGAATTTATGTAAATTATATATGCGCAAACAAGTTTTCAATATAAAATTCGTGTTAGAATTTCTCATTTTTAACAACTTACGAACATATTAGAAATACAAATATATATAGTACATATATAATATTTTTTTTCCATATATACATATTTTTTTGTTATATTTATTCAAAAAAATAAAAAGTTAATATGATTTTAATAAATCATAAGACATGATAAAATACATACTATGTAAAAAAAATGACTGTGTAGAACTCTAGATAATATTGTTCTTTATAATTTATTTTAATTTAATGTTTTTACATTGATTTCGTGTTGATGTAAATGAGAAAGGTAAAAGTAATAATTTATAAAATGTTGAATATTTATTTTTTATTATCACACAAACATTATTAAAAACTAAGTTACTTAATTTATTAGATATTTGTTTTTATAATGATCAAAATATAATAAATTTAAATGATTAAAATTTTATAATGATTTAATCGAGTAGATTAATCGATGATTTGATAAATCGATTAATCGATATATCGATTATTCTATTAATCGACCGTCGATATATCGATTAATCGATGTATCGTGACGATTAATCGATTACCGATTAATCGATTATAATCGAAGGATCCAAAACAATCGGCTCAAAGCTAAAAAAAGAACTATCGCCCAGCCCTAATTTTTACTATCATAAATTAAAAATTGTAGGTATACATATTTAAATACAAATATTATATTAATATACATCATTGAAATACATTTTTGATTATAATTATATATTTGACCAGAGTTAACTTTTAGTTTTTACCATGATCGCCACAAATATTTACTGAACAACTCGCATTGGCACATTTTCTTGATAGTATCATATCATAAATTGAGAAACAAAAAAAAAATATGATAGATAGGTTGTCGTTTTTTTATACATTAATTTTTAAAATATATTATTATAATTTAAAATACTAAAAAAATGTTCTATTTATTATTTAATAAAACGTGTTTAAATCATGCACGCTTAAAAAAAAATCATTTTAGATTCTGAACAGAGAAAGGAATGTATTGCTTTTACGATGATGTATTATTTTTTAATACATTTTATTTTTCATTTTTTTATGTTTGTACCCAAAAATCTTATAATAAGAAGTGCTTCGATCATTATAAATAGCACCATTTTCTGGTAACAAATTGCAACTAGTTGATACTTTAGAGAAATTAATTTTTTAATTTTTTTAATAAACACATAAGAAAAAACTATCAAAAAACTAGCATAAAAATCAGTAAACACGATTGTGGTAAAATTTTTATATATACGTAAAATATTAATACGAAAAATGTTCGAAAATGTTTTCCCAATTTTAGGTTATTTATAGCAATATTCAAGTTTAAAACATTTAATTCATAATAAGCTAAATTTTAGTATTTAAGACCTGAAAATGTAATACAGTGTTAAAATTATGCCATTCCAGCTACATACAAAAATCTCAAAAATCGATAGGTACAATGATTTTTAATAGCCATTTTAATTTTTTGATTTTTCGACATTCCGATATGAAATGTGTTCGAATTTCCGGGAAATAATATAAACTTGAAATTTTCACTAAACACGTATATTAGTACATAATGAATTTTGGGCTATTTATAGCATTTTTCAATTTTGAGACTTAATTATATTCTGAATATATTATTAGACTATTAGAGTATAACCTACAGTAATTGTCAAGTATATCCACCGAATCTTCACTCAGAATCGTTTTTTTTAGAATAATATTTTTTTCAAAATAATTGTACACATATAATATAAAAATAACAACATTAAAAAATGATAGATACTGACCATGACATGGGACCACATAAAATACATCATTATATACATGAATATAATTACAGAATTGATAAATAACTATATAGGTATTCACAGTTCACTATTTATTATATTATTTTAATTACCTATATATAATATTACCTAATGTTTTTTTTTACCTATAATACAACTAGTAAATTAGAAAATATTAACTAAATGCTAGTTATTTTTCACTCGATTGACCAAATATAAAGTATTTTAAATTAACAGCATTATAAAATTAGAAAGTCAACAAAATTATGTTTTTGTTTTTTATGAAAAATAATCAAAAATCTTCGGCTGATATCAAATAATTGATTTGAAATTTCCATTTTATTTTAACTCATATTTTTCAAACATTATTGATGAAAATACAAAAAACATTTACTTATACACATATGGACTCTACACATACGTTATTTTTCCATAAAAAACTGATCTGTGAGAAAAATATTTTCTTAGGCTATGGTTGTAACAATTTTTAATAAATTAAAATTTGTATACAATATTATAATACATTTTTTGAGAGGACTTTTACAGATCAAATAACATCAGTACCTACTTACTATTTGTGTAATCAAAACATCACGATGAAAGATTATTACAACACAAATTATTTTATTTAGATACTATATTGTGTAAAAATTTGCTTTCTTAATTACAACTGTTGCTGGAGAAAACAATATTTTTCTTGCAAAACGGTTTTGTTAACAAATATCGTGATTATACAACAATAAAAAGTAATATCAATATAAAACTTTTTTTAAATTAGTAGATTTTTTTTTTTTTTTTGTTATAATTTAATTAAAAAATGTCCATACAAAACCCCTTATAAATCGCATGTAGTGTTCTCTTTAAATGTAATTAAAATAAAAATACGCACTTAAAAATTCTCACATTTTGAAGCTAACGTAACAAGATTTGTCGAAAATAGCAAAATGATACGAATGTAAAAAATAATATGACATTTTTTTTTTTTGTGCAAAAATTGTAGCAAATACGCAACCTCCTTTTTATATTACAAACACTTGTAAGTAATATAAGTTGCCTATTTATTTCCCCTTATTACAAATTTTATCATTTAAATATAATTTAATATATATTATCTAATTTAATAATTTATTACATTTTAAAACCACAAATACTTAAAAATTCTTTAAACATGTTAGGTCGACAAATTCAAATCCAAAAATGATAATTGTACAGATAAAATTGAATTTCCTATTTTTATATTTTAGGTATATTAAATTATTAGTATACATTATTAAAATAAAATAAATTGCAAACCTTTAAAAATAACCATTTCAAATTAAATTCTCATTATAACCATCTAATTTCAGTTTAAAATATGTAAAACAATTATGATTTTTAAACTAATAAAACTGTAATCGATCACAATTTTATTATTTAACAAATATTGTTTAACTTACTGATGATGAGCTGTTTAAAAATTGATAACAAAACTTTATTACATAGGAAACAATTTAATTTGAATACCCTGTGTTCATTAATACGACTATTGGACAACTTTTATTAAAATAACTGTGTAATTATATAAATTAAAAACTGGTTTTGTTGACCGAATACTAAGTTATAATCACATAAAATAATAAAAATTAACTATTTTTGGTCTTGACCACTTTTTTATTTCAATTACATTTATAATTAATATATTTCAATTAATTATTAAAATAACAATTAATATTTAAGACATAGGTAAGTATGTACTGTGAAAATTGACAACTACTATAATAAGTGTCGCATATTGAAAAAGCTTTGATAGTAGTTATATATATTTCTTCTATGACAATTTAATGTCAAACATTACTGGTAAATAGAATATTTTCGTTTTTATCCAAATGACAAGAGAAGTTTTGAATTATGAAATATGTTCATAAATGTAATCATAGGTGTTCAATTTTGAATATGAAAGCAACAAAATCATATAAACTTTCATCACATATTATGCTCAAAATGACTTATAGTTAGTATTTTTTTTATAGAATCTTAAAAAGTATTATAAAGCTCTTTTGAAATATTAACATTATTGTTAATTAATAATATAATTGATAGTATGCAAAATATTCCTATTCGAAAAGTAGAGACATGTATGTCTCCACACAAACATTTGTCATTTGATTGATAAAACATTTTAAGTTTTTTGTTTATTTTAATACCATGAACTCATTGTTAAATTATTTTAATTTATTTTCATAATTCATTAGTTTAAGCAATACAAAAACTACTCATAATATATCATTTTATAAACAAAAATTGAACAATCTATGGGGAACTATGTATTATGCAATATTATTTTCAAAACCAAAATTATCAGGAGTGATGATAAAATAATTACTTTGAATTCATTATAGTATTATGTTAAAAAAAATCACAAATTACTTTATTTGTCATAACTTATTATAATTATCAAGTTTATATATAAATATATATATATATATATATAAAAAAAAAAAAACATAATCATCATGATTAGAAATTATCGTACAATAAAAAGATAAACGTTGTCGAAGACTCGGGCAGCAAATAATCAAATAATAATAATTATCGTACCATGTAACATAACATCGCGAAATGAAAAAAAAAATAAACATACACATATGTTTAATGTTTATATAAAGCACCAATTACGATAATATGCAACAGAGGCAATATCAAAACTGTATTATTATTTTTATAATACCATTACAAATAAATATAATATATAAATGTATATAAACAATTCCTATTATTAATATTAACATAAAAAATACAGTCTTTTAGTAACATTACTTTTCATAAAAAGAAAAAATATATTATAAGCACGAAAAGTTCACTCAAATCGGACGTCAATTTGACGATTTAGAAACAAATTTTAATAATAATAGTATATTACATCCTTTATGATATTTTTCTCTTAACAATATATTGGTTTCCCAATATTAACTACTGCAGAACTATATTACATTTCATTACTACTGATCAACTTAAATGTCTCTAAACGATTAATATAAACAATTTGGTTATACAAACAAAATATATAAAGCAACAATGAATGTAGTAATAATAATAGTAATAGTAATAATAATATATTGGCCTATACACAAAATTACCTAAATTTATTTTTAATATCTATCGATCACCCCAAACTATGTTTAAGCTACATATGATGGGACTCAAGTTTATAGATTAAAAAAATAAAGAAAGTGAAAAACAAACGAACGAACATAAAAATATAAAATAAATATAAATATAAATATGATGGATGGATATGAATTGAAAATAGTGTTATAAGACGACAGTGGTGAGTTGAGTTTTCTCAGACCTCGGAGGAGGCGGCGGAGGAGGTCTTTTCTTGAGAATAGCGCAAGCCCCTGGGGTGTTGGCAACAATAGGTATGTGATGTGGCAACGGAAGTGGTGAAGATGACGAACAAGTGACCAACATTGATTTATTGTTGTTACCATTGATTGAATAGATGTTCTCGTACAAGTTATTGGGTCCATAGTGTTCAGCTACCCAATTACTGACGTTAGCTTCGCGGCTATAAGTGACAGCGTTACCGGCATACTGCGCATGTGCTGGGTCTCTGAATCCGAGTACCTCGTGTGGTGTTGCCATCGTGTCTAGCTTGCACTTTTGTGCCACCTGCCACTTTTTGCGAACCACTCGGTGCAAGTCAGCCAGGAAAGCAGTGCTGGGTGGGGACAGCAACTTGGGCGGTGGTGGTGGTACCACACTCATAATATCTTGGTCATTGGGTTCGCCATCGTTGTCATCATCATCGACCAATAGTTCTGGAGGCGGGGGAGGCAAAGACTCCAAACTGGGTGTCCGGTAGTTTTGTTGATTGTTATGATGGTGGTGATGGTGATTATGATAATGGTCGGCAAACTTGACGGTTTTTACGGGTTTCTGCAGTTGAGTGACAGCCGACGAGACGGTCGAATTGGCTGCAGCAGCTGCAGCTGCAGCGGCCACAGCTGACGCAGATGTCTCTACGGAACACGTTAGCTGTCGCGTGGTGGCCGTCAATGGCAATTTAGGCGGTTTCCGCTTGATAGTGCCACACAGCGGATAGTCAGACTCGAACGCAACGTCACAGCCAGACGACGAACCGGAATCCGATAACCCACTCTCAATGTCCTCCATCATATCGCTTGTCACACCCGTCCCAGAGCCGTGGTGATGCAACGACGTCTGACCACTGACGCCACCGCCAACGAGTGCCGATTCGTAGTTCTCCAGCAACTGTTGTCCGTACTTCACTATCCGGATGGCCGACATCCACTTTTGGAGCGTGTGCTCGTCCTCGGCGCAAACGTACTTGATGTACTTGGTGGACTTGGGTTGCTGCAGGCAAGGGTGTTTGATGGCGAAACAGTGTTCTGTGGGCGCCTTGTACTTCTTCTTCCATCCAACGCCGTAGTACACCTGGTTCACGTCGAACGTCGCCAGGCAAATGAGATCCTTCGGAGACCTGGACACCTTGTCCTTGTAATAGTACAGGCCCGACGCTCTCAGCACGCTGTAATACTTCTTCCACCCTTTCCTGGAGTCCGTTTTTATGTACAGCGGCCCTTCGATATTCGGCAGCCCGCCGTTACAAAAGTATTCCTGCAAATCACAACAACAATCAATATAAGATGCACATCAATCATGAACTAATTACAATTTTGGTTTTGAAACTATATTAAAACAAAATGTTTGATAAACTATTTTTTATGTATTTATATATATATATATATTATATAGAGAGAAAGAGATAATTTTACCTATAAATACACAAAATAATATTTAATTAATGTAAAGACTTGTTAAAATCGTCTTATCACATATAGAATTGTATTATGAACCTTGGTTTCAGCATTTATTTTATAATATACAGATAAGCCGTCCTAGCTCATTAAAAGTGGTAGAGGCAACTAGCTGCATTCAAGAGGGATAAATGTAAGACGGAGGTGTACTCGCATTCCTAAATATTTACATCTCTTGAATGCTATTACATATAATATAATATTATGGTCAATTCATATATTATCTATAGAAGTAATGGTTTCATGTACCACACACGACCGTGATTCAAATTTAATTCTAATATTCTTTTACAATATAATATTAACATGTACTAAGTACTTACTTGAGCGAAATTACTGGTTGCGTGATTCGACGACTGTTGGCTGTTATTGAATAGCGACGGATTTTCAAATATCAATGTCCTCTCAGGCCGCTCGACAAACAGTAAACGGTTTTTGGAATCCCTAGTCCACAACATCAAGTTATCCACCAGCAACTCGTGTTCTTCGTAAACGCGTTCTAATAAAAAAAAAAAATTACAAAATTTTAACATATGTTGCGAAAGAAGAATTTTTTTTCTTTCCAAACATACCCATGTGAAGGTCCGGCAGATGTTCGACGAGTCCCCAGCGCGGTCCGAGATTAATATGGTGTTTGTCGGCCAACAATCGCATCACATAACTACAACGCATACCCTCGTCGACTAGCAATGATTTCGCTCCGCCGTCGTCGTTGAACACTTTGATGAATAATTTCTTTACGCTGGCCTCCTTCATTTTTTGTAAAGCCAAACGGATTTTTTCCGCCTTAGACGATTCCTGTACGCCGATAAACAAATAACATTTTATTAAAAAAAAAAAAACAATTGCATCGATCAACATACTACGAGTATTATAAACGGTAATAAATTATGGGGTCACCATCCAAAACGTGTCAAGTGAAATTTTGGTAGTTTCATTGTAAAAACGACGAGACGTCACTTTCTGTTGTCAAAATAATAATAATTTCAATGAACAATTGTGGTATAAAAGAGTTCTAATTTGAAGTTAACGATTTTTTCCAAAATGTATTGCGTACAACAATGAACAGAAAATCGTAATTTCTGGAAAATTCAACAAATGTCATTTATAAAACACGTTTTGATCTGTGACCCCACAATTACAAACGGTTGATAATAATTAAATACCAATATAATATTATATATTTAAAGCAACGACGTACTTTGTTTCCTGCCGAGTGATTGGTAGTTCCGCTGGAAGCCGAACTCTCGCTACTCGATAACAACGAAACGCAATCGGAAAACGCGGAATCATTGTCTGGACTATCGGTTCTCACAACTAGATTGGGGAAAGAAGAAAAAATAGAAATCATTAGAATATTTTGATCGTTTTTTTCTCTCGCACATTATGGATTGACGAATGTATAATTTCGTGCGTTTATAAATTAAAAGCATATTAAGCAGTGAAATGAAACCGAGACGATTTATTTATATGAAGGTATTCCCCCGAGTTACTATTGCATTACCGGATTTGGGCGAAGTCCAAAGAATTGGGTCTAAACTACTATCGGTTTTAACTGGATAGTGTACACACTATATATGCACAGACCGAATGTCACGAACGCCTTTGATTCATTGCCGTTTGAACAGTGGCCAAAACCGACACTAATTGTTGAGACGGGCGAGAAGTGCGGTAACGTCGTCGTTTTGGCCAGGTGCCCCATATCATTCTGATGATATTGACCCTTCCCAGACGATGTACTATTATTGGAACGATAACGGTGTATATTATGAATTATAATAATAACATGGAAATGAAAAAAAGATCATTCGTGGGTTACCGAACAATTGGACAACCACACGCACAATGTGATAAAAAGGGTTACCGCCTGCCGTGAATAGAATATTGTGTAACAGTAACAGATATTCAAAAGATAACGATTTTTACCTGTTCCCGGTTGATTCGAATTCGACAGCATCCTGTTTATTGAATTTGAATCTGCAGCGACAAACAAAACGGAAACAAAAAAATAAATAAAAATGGTATTATTGGACATCGACGACCGCGGGAAAGGCTGTATAACCGCGTGTGTTGTATATTATATAATATACGTACCGTTTTTTTCTGAATCCAATAAGCTATTCGTGCTCTGGTACTGGGATTCCAAAGCGCACAACTCTCCCAATACGGCGTCTAAATCTACGTCTTGAGTATCTGGAAATTTTTCAAAATAATCAAGATGATTACATATAGATACTACGGGTGATTACAGCAGTTCAACGGCGGAAGTGTAAATACCTTCTAAGTTTGCCATCGAGAATCGATAAGAATCCATCCGTTGGCCGGCTATGTCCGTAGCGTTTGGCGCTTTTAAAGTGACATTGTCGACTGCCACTGCAGGTTTCGGCGGAGGACTTTTATCCAAACCCTGAAAAAATACGTTCAATATGCTTTATTAGAAATACCAAAAATGAAAAACCCAACAAATATTCTGCCTATATATTATATTTATTTCGATTTGTTCACAAACACACACACACACACACACCTGCATGCGATATATAGTGAGGGGAACAACCCTCAGGTATATCTGTTTTTTTTTTTTTTTTTTTTTTTTTCATTAATACGTGTTCGTGCGACGTCAAAACTTCTTTACAAATACGACCGCTCTCCCTCTGAGGCAACAAAGAAAGAAAAAAACGTATACGCGCGTGATTCGTTTTTCGTAAATTGAAGTTATAACGTACACACGGTTCTCGTACACGGAAAAATCATTAATTCGATATCTAAAATTCTATACTATTTCATTTTAATGTATTTTGTCGTCACATATATTATTTTTATCGTAAAATATTAACATTTGTTGTTTTCCGCGCGGTCAGTTTCGTTTCCGCTTATAGTGTGCACATATTATATTTATTTCAGCCATAATAACCAACCGACGACTATATAATACATAGCATTATTATAGCAGGTTATTAAAAAGATTGCGAACGATGCGAGTCAAAAATATATTACTGCTTTCGAGCATAATATTATATACTTTTAATTACAGCATTCTACACGTTTGTTCAGAAATTATTTTAGACGCGATTTTCAATTAATCTAAAATGTATTATATTATCATTGTGACATTGACCCGTTAAAATAATATATTGCAACGACGAGGAAGAAAATACTGTATTAAACGGACGTGCGTTTTTAAGTCAACAAATTATTGTTATAAAACATGGTCCCGCTCATGCGCCCGCGTGTTAATAAATTTAACCATATCCAGTGGTGGATGGATGCGTTTAATCGTTTAAAAAAAAAAAAATTAAAAAAAATACATTTTCAATTAAAAATGAAACAATGATCTTATATGTGTACACACATTGTATTAGGTCAACACTCCATTATTGTCATTATTATTTAAACTCGAGTGTAATATTATATGGTCGAAAGTCTATTTTTTTAAACGTGCCATTGTTCTTTGCGTATGATAATTACGTCTCGTCTACCATAAAAAAAAAATATACATAATATATATTATTATAGTAGGTAGTATATCCATTCCATTAAACCACCCAATTCGCCTAATTAGTTCTGAACATCGTATATGGTACGATCGTATATATTATATTGGAAAAAAAAAAACTGATACACAATAAAGATTTTTTTCCACTCCATACGTTTAACAAAAAAATATCGTTGTCGGCTTTATATAATATATCGTAAAAATAGCAGCACTCTTCCGACACGTTTTATATATATATATATATATATATATATATATATATAGGTACCTTCTCGGTTATTCTATCGTTAACTATATAATATAAGCTCGTTAAGATTCGCTTTCCTCTATAACATACAGTACATGTACTGCACTCTTCGAGCGGTATCCTCCGTATACGTGTGTAATAATGAGAGAGGAGATTAAAGAGGACGACGATAAAACTCGAAATTGTGGCGTTTAAGTGAAATTTTGAACACGTACTGCCAGATTTAAAGAGATGGATATAATTTAGACCGTCTTCGAAGTGCTTTCGTAATTTCTCATTCGATAGAGAAGTTCCGGAGTTTTTGAAAATCTCAAGTAACGACGATTTTTCCCATCGGACCGTAGACGGAGATCAACAAAATGTTATAAGTGTCGTAAAACACGTATAGGTACACACGTGTTATTGTATCACATAAGTAAGTACACAATAGTGATAATATAATAATAATAATTGTTACATTATATTTAAAGAAAAAAAAACACCCGAGAGCACGTCGCAATTTATAAATAGGCGTAGGTATCTACAAATAATATTATTACAGCCATATTGATATACGTTTGAAACGAAAGGGAAAAATGTGTTTGTTACGTGATTATTTCTCGTAATAACAGTTGTATTGTATCTTTATATCGGTCAGCATATTATTATTGTTTTTCCGGTAAAGTTAAAGAAAAAGAAAACGCAAGATTGTATGGGCGAACCCAGTTAAGGTTAGAATACTAGACAAAGAAAATATGTTTCCAAGATTTGTGTCTTTTTTCTAAAATACGATCATATTTTTTAAGTGAGATAAAATCTGTGTAAAACTTTCGAGATAATTCGAGCAAGGAAATTGTACATGTTATATGTTACAACGGTCTTTATCTGAGGGGGGGGAGTGTCCAAATTATGTCATTATAATTTTTTTTTAAAACCCAAAATGGTTATTAACAAAACTTAAATAACTTTCTTATTTGACAATAAGTATTTCAATGTTTGTGCAACCGATTTGATTGATTTGAACAACCATTCTAAAAATTAAAAATTCTGCAAGTAATAATGTATTAAACATATTTTTTATTCGGCACCCACTGACTCCCCCTTCGTAAATACGACACTACCTATTTTAGAGAAACAATTTTACAATTTTTTCAATACTTAAGTACAAACTGCGAAATAGTTCACTACACGCTATTAACATAAATCAGTATTAGTTATTTTGACGGTTGCCATAACCATGTATAAACATGGGAAAAAACACGCACACGTTTTTGACATTTTCTTTTGATTTGATAATATCAGACATAAATTAAATATTTAAAATTGTTTATAAATTATAAATTAAATTGTTGTACAATATTGTCTAATTACACCATACCTTGTTAGACATAATATAAAATATAATTGACATTTTTAAAAAAAATGTAAATAAATAATTAATTTAACACTCAATAATTATAAATAATTATTAATTATATACTTTTATAATATTTTTATCAATGTTGACAGACGACAAAACACTTGACATAGACTGGGCAAATATGATGCAATGTTTTGTATGCGGTTATCGTTTAATCGATAAAAGTGTGCGGTTTCGGAAAAATGATATAATGTGCGGTTATAAACCGTTTTATTTTGGATAAAAAAAAAATGTATGCGTATTTTACCGTCATTTCAGAAAATATCAACCCTGAAGGATTGAGATTTTTACTTGGCAATTCAAATAAGTATGTAAACTTGAAAATTTTATATATATTTTTTTAGTTTGATTGGAAAAATGATTCAAACACGGTTTAAATTTGAATAGCAGCAAATTCGATATATTAAGGAATATATAGTCGTCTCACGTTTAGAACGTTTGTTATTGTTCGTGTACTTACGGGAAGCACGTCGGTGGACGTGGGTCGCGGTGGCAACGTTCGTTTCGCGTAATTCGATTCCGCGCTGTTCGGTTCCGCACAATTGGATTTGTGCACGTCGACAGTAACCCGGCTCGTATTATTGTTCCATTGCGGCACGTGGTTTTCGTGAGGCAAAGGCATGCGCTGCCTCCGGGCCATCATTTCGGCGGCAGCGTTTCGCCTGGTCGTGGAAAAACTGGACGCCCGGCGGACGGCCACCGAATAGCACGGGGGCTGCTGCGGCCGGAAGCTGTGGCGCCTGACGAAGTTCGGCGACGTGGACGGTTTGACGCCGGAAAAACTCACTGTCCTCTTGACCGGGCGCCGACGTATCGAACTCGCCGCGCTCGACAATCGGGTTTTGAGTATAGGCTTGTAACCGAAAGTCACGTTACCGTAAATGTGGTAATCCGGATGGTCGTCGGGCGGTTCCCGGTCGCCGGCGCCGGTCAACACGGCCCGGGTCCGGTTACCGGTGCCGACCGTCTTGAACCCGTAGCTACTGTCCTCGTCACTGTCGCTGTACTGATTCTTCCCGCACGCGTACCTGGACTTGCAGGAGAACATGGTTACACGGACGGACGCACTGCTAAACCGCCCGCTGCTGTTCACGGTACCGTATCTCGTTAAGAACTGATTTTAGGTATTGGGTGTGTACTCGGGACGATACCTCGGCGTGACGGGTGTCCTGGAGCAGCTGCCGGGTCCGCGCGCCAGGTGCAATCCCGAAGAGACTGTGCCTAACACATGTCTATGTACCTACACATAAGAGAAGAGTGCAGCAGATGTTATTCTGGGCCGAGGTCTATTCAATCAGATTCCTGTCCGGTAACCGAAACTTGTTTTACGTGTGTATAGACGACGACGACGACGACGACGACGCTTTATTATTATTATTATTATTTGCCCCTTCTGGCCATTACGTACAGATTTCGACTGAACAACAAAATCTTGGACCGTTTTACATTTTTTTTATTGTAGTTTTTATTTGTATTTTTTTATTTATTTTTTTTTTGCAATTCGACCGCACCATATGGTTGGACGCAGACGGTGCTGTTTATATATATTATTTAAACGTATAGGAATTAAAACGTATGCGCACAGGCGCCATCGTATATCCCGATGGACACCGGTCAGTGGTCGCCTCGGAACACGCACAATGTACATAATATGAATATAATGTTATAATGAACTCCACGGAGCAAACCAGTTTGGACTTTGCGGCACACGCTTATTGTGTAAAATAATATATGTTATTACGTGGCTAGCGCGTGTTGACACGACATGGTATAATAACAACTTCGAGGTGCAGCGCAGTTATTCCGATCGGTGTCACGTCAACATATTATGCCGGGGTAATAATGTCACCTGGGGTATGTGCGGCGGTACCATGTCACAGCTACGAAAATGTCACGGGTGCAAAGATCGTCCCGCGTCACCACATAATATTGTTACCGTCGATTTTGCTCGTAATATAGTCGGCTCCGAGTTTCGGGTCGAGTTCCCTTCGTCCACCACTAACCGGGATTTTCAATGATAAAGTTCCGTCCTCCGGCGGGATAGTGTATTATTATTACTATATAAATTTGAATGTTAACATAAATCATTGCATTCGAAAGACGATTCTGTGCGAAGTATAAGTAACCGTGACAACTTTATTTTGTTATTTCTCCTCAAATTTATCAAATGTTTCCGTCAAAAAAGATAGTTATTCAAGCACCAACTAGAGCTAATTTGCTACCAAAAAAAGATCTTTTACTCTAAAACTCCAGCTCGATTCTGTCTACACAAAAAATTGTATACAGACGTATAAAAAATACATAATCTTAAAACCAATACATTCCCCTCGTTTTGCTCAGGATCCAAAATAAATAAATAGTAGAAAAAAAAAAGTTTAAATCGTTTTAGAATATAGAACGAATAGTATATTGCAAGCTTCAAACTACCAAAAAATAAAAATAGAAACACTTTTCGATTGAACGTAGAATATCTCTCTGTATTTTATAATAGTACAATCGGTTTTAGCAAAACATTATTAAGGATTTAATTTATTGTGAGCAGTAGCGCAAATCTCCGGTGGCATGTCTGCTTACAATAATATTTATACATATATCTTATAACACATTAGGTGGTATGCGGTTATCATTGTTAGTAATTTGCCACCCACCCTCCCCCCATAAAAACCTAGTTTGTGCCACTATTAGAAACTTGTTTAGTCGAGATTTTTTAGAAGATTTTGAATTTAATATTGTTTAAAACTTAAAACGTTTGTTAAATAAATTTTTCGAAATTGATTAATTTAAATCCAAACACATTATTAATGTGAAAGCCCATATTATAATTACGAGTAGGTAAGTAGTTTATGATCTAATACTGCCGATCTGCACTGATTTTAAAAAAGATCAGCAAATAAAAATATCAATCGAAATATAGACTTCATGATAATCATTAACACACTCTATTACTATTTATATAAACAAAATGATTAGTGAAACCTACTCCTTTAACATATTGTTAGTGAACATTGTATAATAGATTATATTATAATAAAAATTAACAAAGTTTGATAAAACCGACTATTACACCTTATTTTACCGAACCAATTGAATTGACAGCTACTGCACTATAAACAGCATACATTAATGTTTTGTTATAAATTGAATTGAATTGAAATATTTTTTTAATTTAAATATAGCTATGTAACCTAACCAGCGACATCTTAACGTGAATTCATTGCAATCAATTGGTGTGTGTTGAACTATTTGCTAAATGTGAAGCCGGATACGCCAGATAGAGGAAACCTTATGCGATGTCACATCAATAATTTTGTAATAGGTCTTAAAACACTACTTCTACACGCTCGGCTAGTGATATGCGGTGGTGACGTACAGTTGGAATGGATTCAACAACGGTTTAACTGTTTCTGTTTCTTTTGAAAGTCTTTAAACTATCATTTTTAATTTCTTCTGTATAAACGACTCTTTGAAGTGTACAACGCTAATATTACATTTCATTATATGAATCATAATTACTAAGTATTGTTTAAACTGCCTCGGTGGTCGAAATAGGTCTTAAACGTATTTTAAGCACATAATAATAGTAGAATAGAACAAAGGTATTTTAAATACAACGTGTTCAAATGATTATTTATTTTTATTTTATGGAATATCCATTATACTCGCCTAAAATTGACATCAAGTGAAATTACTAGTTAATATTGAACAAGATATTTTTCAAGTCTTAATACGGTTACTTATTAGCTTAATGTGACCAGTCATCCCCCATTTAGGGGGGACGGGGGCTGTCCCAACTTTCAAGAATAAGTCCTTCTCCTGAAAAAAAGTTATGGGCGACACCAAATTTTGTCCATTTTTTCTCTAAAATTGAATATAATAAATTTAGTTAGTAAAAATTAGAAAAATCTAAAAATGACTTTACTAAAGTACCAACTAGAATAATTTTGGTACCAAAAAGGCTTTTGCACGAAAACTTCTCGATAAAGTATATAAACGCGCATACAAATAATATGTATTTTTTGCATAGTACAGTACGTGTTTTTATCACTCTAGAATTTAAAGTAATTATACTGTTTTTTTTTTATTAAAAACACTGAGTAATGAGTAACAACCCATATTATTTAATATTTTTATGGACTCAGTTAAGATAAATTACACATTCATTTTTATTAATTTATTTACCTCTACATTTTTCATTGAATTTAAAACATATTAAAAATTACAATAGAGATTACATTATTATATTTTGTAGTGAGGGTTAATCGTTAAGTTATATTA
Source organism: Pemphigus obesinymphae (assembly GCA_025469235.1). Lineage (NCBI taxonomy): Eukaryota > Metazoa > Arthropoda > Insecta > Hemiptera > Aphididae > Pemphigus > Pemphigus obesinymphae. The sequence goes on along the minus strand of JAIPRL010000985.1, from coordinate 44,785 downwards.
TGTTTGAAAACTAAAATTAAAATATTATCAAAGATAAAAGTATTAATAAGTTTTATTTTTATTTTACCAAACGATCAATTTTGTACTTTTTATGTTTTATATATATATATGGTTACTAGTAAATATAGGCCAAAAATCGGCACTCTACATACTAGTATCTAAAAAGTATAGTAAAAATATTTACAAATTTTAAGTCCTATTGATTATTTTTAATAATATTCGATAATATGTCTCCCGTTTAAATTTGTTGGTCTTTCGAGAGTAATTAAGTAGTTTGTTTTCTATATACATCCACTAATAAATAAATATAAAATAAACTAATGAATGCTTGAAAATATGTATCATAAATTCGCATATTAAAAATGTAAAATCACTTTATGAATTTTATTATTTCTTTTAGACTTATTTTAACAAACTATTAATAATAAAGCGATTATTATGGTCGAAACTAGTTATTAGGAAATCACCTGTTGTAGATTTAAATAACGTTTATACTTTCTTTCCGTAACAGTAGGTATAAGCTCAATGTGTTAAATAAACTAATTTTAATTGCATATTTATAAGACTAGTAGATAATTTTATATAAGTACACCTAAATAAATATATTGTGTCATCACTGTATTTATATCGTTCTATATAGTTAATATGGAGGGAATGTTTTTATAGTTTATATTATGACTTACACGTTGTATTGAGGAGGGATATCTTTTTAAACGTCAGAAACACAAATGTATGTCTTTCGGGGAGTAATATATCACACTAGAAATAATTGTGAGCACCTATATATTAATATATATTAACCGTATCCACGTGATATGTCACTTATAAAAGTCAAGGAAAGAACATATTTTATACATTTATTGATTTATAGAATACAGTTTTTATCAATGTTAATACAAGATGTTTATATAACGAAATAGACAAAGAAACTCAAAATATGTCAAATAAGGGAACCCAAGAATGTTTTATTCTAATTTAAATAAATCAGAATAAAACATCAATACCATAATTGCAGGGTAGGCCAATGCAGGCCTGAAATAAACTTTCAACAAGTAAGAGTGTCATTTTTCAAATGTAAAATATATAATGATATAAAAAATACAATTAAAAATTTCGTTTTGATACGTAACTCGCCATTAACTTATACCACAAAGTCATTGAAGAAAAAATTCGGAAAGTCAAAAACAGAAACAAATATTGTTTTTGTGGACATTTTTATCGAGAAATTTTCGATTTCGATAAATCTCAATTACAGGAAAGACAAGTTAAAGCAAATTATCATTCAGGGAATTGATATATAGGAATCTATAACATTAGAAATTATTTTGATTTCTGGAATATATTTGTATAATTTTATTCTTATTGCGCTTGAACAATTATAATATAAACCATTAGAAATAATTTTACTGTCATAACACTCAAAATAATGTCCTTTACAGTTTTTAATAAATAGGCGTGTTTATACATTATGTTCTCTATATTAAAAAAACGTCATCTTGGCGATTAATTATAACTGAAATTACGTTTTCTAAAAGAAAAATATCCTAATTTTGATGGTTTCCCTAAATATATTATATTCCCATAAAAAGTTTCCTAGTTTATTTACGTAAATGTAAAATATCAGTCATTTTTTTATTTCTGATAAATTTTTGTCCTGATTTTGATGGTTAAGCAATGCTTTTCCAAAATCAATCGGAACCAGAGCCATCCCGAGGGAGAAGGGGTTAGGTTAGGTTACCTAACCTAGCAGTCGGCAAAAGTAAAATGTCGATGCGATGACGGTTTTTTTTTTGTTTATTCACATTTAGAATGAAATTTTTTGGATTGTTATCGGCAAATCATGCAGCAATGAAATATTTTTCGGAATTTTATGTCGAAAAACTATAAATCACAATATTGTTTACACACATTGGTAGTTGGCCCGATTGGAATTTGACGAACCTCTCAAAAATCGGTAATGACTTTTTAGTGAATTCTATTTTATTTTCGGCGAACTACATGACACGGTTCGATTCAATCCGGTTTCGTCAACCTGATTTAGGAATCTAGACGACTATAATTTTGGCAGGACAATAGAAAACACTCTCGACGATCCTTTTTGCAAGTTCATTCGATATCTCGGCTTAATAATCCTCAGGGCTCAGTGTTATATGACGGAATAATAATATATACGTCCCTATACGATTACCACATAACACCTGGCCAGGTGCTGTAATGGAAGATGCATGCCACCTGCCAGACACGTGCAGTACACACGTCGCGGAGTCGCGACACGGGGCAAACATGCATAAAGGAGGCAGCTGTTCTTAATAAGGGCGCATGCCATCTGTTGATGGCTACCGCCGCGCGGTCATCGTTTATGAGGTGGTACTCTGCCATACCTATACTTCGTGTTCAAAAACCCGTAACGACTTGTTGAACTCAATGTGATATAACGTACATTTAACAATAATACACCGACCGACAACAAAAACTCACGTCCAAGACGATTTCATATTATAACACTTTTGCGGTCGTAAAATACGATTTTTCATATATAGGTCGCGTATGCAATCTTCCGAGGCTCTTTATTATATCAACATAATATTACACCTCGGGGTAATAATATTTCCGTTTAACAAGGCGTCTTGTGAGACCGACCTGCAGGGAGGAACTACGAGGGGTTGCGTCACGCCCTGACCATAAAACATAATAATAATAAAAAAAAAAGAGAGAAAGAAACACTGTGCGCCTTTTATATTATATAAGATTCTGATATTAATAACATCATATTTACGCCTTAGAATAGAGCCAATGGCACGCTAATACTCCATAATATTATATACAACAGTTTGTGTTGGTGCGTACATTATATAAATTTGTTTTTATACATAAAAAAAATACCATTATCGCGATAAATTGCGAAAATATACACAAAAGCTTCGAGGAGCTCGCAGTAACGTCGTATTGAGTAACGCGCATTAATCAGTATACCGCAGACGAATATATGATATTTACCGAAGCTAACGAGTCCAATTCACCGAGCCAAACATCTAATAAACGCTCTGGGTCTTCTTCCTCGTCCGATTCGCCGCAGTAATTGGAGTCCACTGGACAATCGATGTTGTAATTGCCCTCATGTGGTCTCATCACAGCTGTAAACATAACGAAATAATCGTTAATAATTTATGCATCAAAAAGCCTTTACAACACGATAAAAAGGTATAATAATTTGTAGGGGGATCGTTGAATTTTGAGTGGTAGCGTAATAGTAATGGTATGATCGTATTATAAAACAACGGAGCTCGGTCACCCTGTATTAGGATATGCATTGAAAAAAAAAAAAATTATTGAATAGACTATTATTATGCATAGGCTACCACATGTTTGTTATATGCAAAACAGGTTTAAGTAAAAAAAAAACCCCTCCGGAAGGGGCATCAAATATGGATATTTAACTTTATGGCACTAGTGTTTTTATAATATTTCCCCCTATACATATATAGATGTTGCAGGAAGACACTTGACCCTAATGTAACTCTCATGTTGAAATTACCCTTTATAACTACAACAAATATAAATATGAGTCCGAAGCCATACAACAACTTTAAAATAAAATATTATTTGAAATGTTCATTTTTTGTACTTTTTAATGATTATAAAAATAAAAAACCATACGTACGTCGTATTATAATATTATGTTATTATCGTTTAGGTTTGTAAGTATCTGAAACAAATATAGTATGTAGTTTGTATTGTACGACGTGAAAATCATTGTTGTTGATACTCGACAACTTTGTAGATACGTACGTATTTGACGTACTTAGTGAGTCATCTTAAAATATATTCTGTATAGGTAATACTACGGGACACCGTAATCCGTAAACAATTGGAATAAAGTCATTGTACATTATTATCAGAGCTCTGCCCTTCACAAAATCACGTGATTCCTACAATAATACACTTATTATCGGCCTCAAAAAGCGTTACACATGCCAGAATTCTATATTATTATCGAGTTGACGGCACGGCGGCAACGAACCGAATGATTAATACTTAATAATCAATCACAGAACGCCCTCTGGTGGTGTGATATTCATCCAAGAACACACCTGTCATCAACCATACGGGCTCATATTTTATTACATCAACAACCCACTCAAGGACAAATTCACACCGTACGCGTTTCCGGCACGTGTGGGCTCTCATATATTATTATCAGAAATGAGTAAAATATCACCTTCTTGCAGGGCATGTCTACAATCTACATCATACCATATAACACCAATTAGGGAAGTTTCACAATTGGTATTATGTTATTTTTCTTTGTAAATTATGTAAATATTGTGGTAATTATTCAATCTTATCTCAAAGTGATTCGTTATATAAGACTACCAGGAGCAAATAATATTCTTGGTCCGAAAAAATGTATTAAGGAATTATGCTAATAAAGTTACTTCGAAAATTATGTAAATATATGTATGACTAGAAATAAGAAATCAACATCATTTTATCAAGACTGAAAATGATAACGAATTCGGTTGAATTAAGAGGACGCTATACCCGCTTCGCTGTCTTCGTCTAACCAGCTGAAAATATTGAAAATTTACGTTAGACATTTTTATCACAACTTTGTCATTTTAATATTAAAGTAAATTTACCTATTACCAAATTTATAGATGAAATTTAAAAATAGTTATACCTTTTTAATAAATTGAAATTTCAAAAAAATACGATGATAAGACATAGATAATGATCTCGTTTATGAATTTCGGTAATATATAAATAGTTGTCAAAGTTGTGATAAGAATGATGAACGTAAATGTCCCATACTATTTTCAGTTGGTTGGACAAAGAAAGCAAATGAGAGTGTAGTCTGTGTCCTCAATAAATGTTTACTAATAATTGCGGAAGTATATGAAAAAATTTGCGCTGCAGAAAGCCTTAAAGTTTAAGTTACCATCAAAAAAATCTAAACAGTGATTATACAAGGTTTTAGTAAGGTAGGTAATATTATACGCGTATAAAACGTGGCCAACGTCAAAAGAGGACGTGAAAAATTTGGCAGTTCTAGAAAGAAAATTCCTTCGGCGCATTTTTGGACTAAAGAAAAATGATCAAACAGGATAGTACAAAATAAGAACGAATAATGAAATCAAAGAACTTTTGGGAGAAAAAGATATAATATGCTCTTAATGAAAGAAAAATAAGGCCAGACTGAAGAAAAATCAGATTGACGAACTTAATCAGTATAAAACTTAATAATTTCGAATACTTGGGGTCGATGATCCGGAAGAAATCGCAAATAATAAAGAGGAATGGAGAAAGCTGTGTAAAGCAATGATGAGCCTTAATATAGCCTATAAAACTGAAGAAGATATGAAAAATTGTATGTAAATAGGTACCTAAAAACTAGGGGTATTTGTAAATGAAATAGATAGGTATAATGGGCTATACGAGACTTCCTTTAAAGGATACAGGATCAGAACATCAACCCACCACTGATCCTATCATAAACGATTTGTTTAAAACGTAAAATCGTAATTTAAAAAATAAATAAAACTTTTCGAAGAAATTGCATATTACGGAAATCATAAAAAAGATAAACACCAAGGCAGAAGCATAGGTATTTAATATATTATGTACACAAAAAGAAAAAAACGGAATATTGTTACTATTGAAAATACATTACATTATCTTGGTGCCATTACTGATTTTGCAAAAAAAAATAAATAAATAAATAAATTATAAAAACGAAAATATAGTTTGATCATTATAGATTATAGATTTCCAAACCATAACTGTTTTCAAAAAATATCAACACTGTTGTCGAAATACATAAAGTAGGTAGGTACCTACAAACATGTCGAGATAATAATATTCGTGATTTATTTCGTTTATTGTAGTTTACCATTTTCATCTGATCGTTTGGAAAAAGAAACAAAATTATTGACGAGACCATGCCAAATCCACTTGTCTATATACCCAAAAGTGAAATTTGGAGATTGATTTCGCAATTTTCAGAAATCATAGTTTAAAAATTATAAATGGGTAGAATACAGTAAAAGTATAGATGCAGCAATTTTTTTTTTTTAGCCCAGTCTAAATAAAAATGTCTAATTTTGCTTATAGGTATTACAATAAATTATTTTATATAATAAAACCAATGGTGCTATATTCACGTTAAACGTTACATAATAATTACAATGAACTTAATAAAATAGGCATTCGCACATTTGTATTCTGCTAGTTTAAACGGACAGCGTTTTAGTGAAATGCAATTATTAATATAAAAATTATAATAAGACGAGTAAACTGTGCATAATAATTATTGATGTATAAAATTAAATGTCTTGTACAATTATTATTGTATTATTTATGTTTAATAGTACATACAATGACGGTTTTATAGGGAGGCAGGTCCAGGGGCGTCCCTCAGAATTTTATGAACATAATAATAAGTATATATAATTTAATCTGAAAACGGTGTTATAATTAAGCATGTATATACATTCTAAACGGACCCCCCTCCCCTCTCGCCTCAGAAAATCCTCCTTTGAGTACATAATATATATGTATCTACATATCATCCTAACATTATGATCATATCATTTAAATAAAACCGACATTGTTCATTGTATATCCTTCGACCACTTCGGCGTAAGATAGTCTCACTATTGCATATCTTATACAGTATGTATATATTGTACATATTGTGTTATTTCAAAAGCGACGATTTAAATCATTGCATTCGAAACACTACTCTGAACTTAGAGTTTGTCAAAGAAATAAATCGTAGGTAAGGATTTTCAAAACGGATTTAATATATATGTATAAGATAAAGCGAACACCGTTATTAAATTAATTATAATAACACGATACAACAAGTAGCAACCAGCTCATTATCGGATATCAAATTTACACTAGGTAGTTCATTTTTTCATCGAGATATTTATAAATTTATATTTATTTTAACAAGTTCTATTTAAATCATAATCATGAAACGTATAAAAAAATAATACGAACATTTTGCTCAAATAGATAAGACGTGCAGAACATATTGTTATCGAGTAGTTAATATAAAAAAATGTAGGACGTTATCAAAATAATTTACGATATTAAGACCACATCTGTAAAATGCGTACTATATTATTCGAAACCATGACTTTGCAAATAATTTTAACAACTTTAATACATAATCGAAAAGCAATTTTGTACAAGTATTGTAAAAATCCGACAAACATATTCATTAAAACGGTAAATATTAAGATATCCGCTAAATTTAGCTTGGTATGTAATTTATCGTCTAACACGCATATATATGTGTATAAGTACTATAGTATACGAAAAAAATAGCACAAATGTTTATAATATAGACGTCGAGACCGGTTATAAATCGGTTATGATATCGTCTACCTACTACTATATAATATGAATGATAATGTATGTACTATAATATATATTATTATTAATATTGGAATCATATTTAAAAATCGATATTCGTTCAAAATGCAAAAGGGGTTGGTAGCTTGTAAGTTTTGAATAAATTTTTCTTCTTTTTTTTTCTATTCTAATCGTCGTAAAAAACAATTATTCACTCGGAACGACGATTTTTATATCGCGCGTATATATTATTATAATCGCCAATTGGTTTACGCAAAAAAATAAACACGACAGCTTCCTCAGTTCAATATATTTAAATTTTATAAAAATCTACATCAGCATCGCCGCTTTGCACCCTGAATGTACACAGATAAATTAAAAACACGAAATGAGCCGTTGTATCCGACCAGTAAAAAAAAATTATGAATATTATTTTAACCTTGTATAAAATAAAAAAGCTTTAATGCATTTACGTAGGAATACTTTTAGGAATATCATATATATTCCTTATTACTTTTACATTTTTGTAATATCACCTAACGATTAAATATTTATATTCGTCATCTCAAAATATTGTTTCAGAAAGTTAAACCGGCATTCAATGCATTTTTAAACGACTCTAAGACAAAATGTCATTGTAAAAATGTCACTGATACAAAAATGTTGCAAACAAAAATATCAGAAGAACTTACAAAACCGTTAATGGTATATACATATGTATAGATTTAAAATAATAATAAAATATTATTAAAACATACCATTATCATTTTAAATTATACAACTGGTTAGGTACAAAATTACTAATGCCGTAATATTATGATATAGTTAAATTAATTTTAATTTATAAATTATACCTATTTTATATTTATATTTATGTAATATTTAACGTAAATATTATATAGTCATAAGTTTATTAATAATTTAAAATATGTATAGCTCTAAAAAACATAAAAATATCCAAATATGCAATAAAAGAAACTTTTTATTATTTTTGGAAAATATTTAAAATATTTTTTATAAATTATAATTTTATTATTGTTGTCAGGTACTGTTTCATACAAAAAACACTTTTAAACCATCTCATTTCTAATATGTGTTATGTATACGTAGGTATATATTATATTGTATAATTATAAAAAAAAGGTTTCCTTAAATATAAAAAAAAATCAACGTTAAAAAACCACTAAAAAGTAAAAATGTTTACAACACTAAAATATCCTCTAATAAAGAATAATTAAAAAATATGCAAATTAAAATTTTAGATTTACAATATGTAATCTTATAATCTAAACACGGGTTTTATATATTTTACATCGTAATTTTTTTAATCAATCCGAAAAATATGCAATCGCCATAATATGCTACAATAGTCTCATTAGGCAATCATCGAGTAAGTTTTTTTAAGTTTTTAATATTAAGTTTAATCAAATAATATTTGATTTTTTTTTTTAAATCTTTTTTGAAGCCCACAATATACTGTTAAGTTCTACGTTAAGAGGATTTAAGCATTCTTTTTTTTCAACGTATCAATAAAAATCCAGAATGAAGGACTCAGAATGAGGTAAAAAGTTCACGAAATCGATCCTAATAATATTTATTTATAATATAGTATTATGACATCTTTACCGCGACATAATTTTCAATATTATACCTATCAATTACACTGTATACATCGTTCATTCGATATAATATAATATGAAGCATGCTGTATACATATATATACAAATTAAATTTTCAGCCGATACACGTGCAGCTATGAATATTTATATTATGTTATCTAATAAAAACTTATATGACGTATTATATGTAACCTGCGTATAAAATATCATATATTATAATTAAAAATGCATAAAAATAGGGAATAACGTACACCTGTATTAAGTGGCTATGTAACTGCTGTATCACGTGTCGCAAGTCAATTACGAATACAATATGTAGAATTTTGTTATTTACACGCTGCGACTCTGCACTGCAACGGCGGCTTGCCAAATCATTATTTGTTAATTATTAGAAATTAAAATTATTATGGATTACACGTTTCTCATCATATTATGAATGCGCCTACGACTTATAGGCCCAACGCTCGAAAAAAGACGAGCGAAAGTCGAAAAATTACTACCTACATCTATAAGTAAAATTCAAAATTCAATTTATTCGCCAGCTCGTTCACGCAATGACCTTGAGAATATATGTATAGGTATACTATATTATCGATCATAGGTTAAACAATTTTTTCTTAGAAACAATTCACTATACAGCTCATCCCTCCTCCTCGTATATATGTACTAATATTAACACGAACGTCAAACATATTTTTTAATTGTGTACATAAATATGTACGCAAATCACCATAAATATTTTAACGGCGTTCAAAGGCCCAAACGAAATCAAATCATTCTATTTTTGTTTTGATAACAAATACCATAAATGATAACGTTTTCGAAAGTTTTCATTGCCGTTTGAGGGGTAATAATTTGTTAAAAATATTAGGTAACAATATTATAAATATTTATTTATTTTAAATATTATATAAAATATTAAATATACATACGACATTATTATATCTGATTTTTTTTTTTTTTTTATTCAATCAGATTGTGATCTGAAGACAATGAAAACGTAAAAATAAAAATAAATAAGTATATAGGTATATGAACACCTAGTGATAAAACAAAGAATATCTCTGTAGTATATATTATAAATACAGTGAAACCTCTGAATAGCGGACACTCTCGGTCGCCGAAATTTTGTCCGCTATTTAGAGGGAAACATTTTTTTTAATAAATAAATAAATTCAATAACTTTATTTTATATTATTTTTACATTAATTAAATACATGATAAAACTAAAATTTATGAAAAAAAACCAGTTACCTAAATTTTTATTTTATTTTTACATTAATTAAATACATATATGGGTATGTTAATGTATAAAGACACTAAGGAAATTTGACACAATGAAAAAAAATTACAAAAGATGACATACACAAGAGCATGCACGACGAAGAGAATTATAGAAAAAGGTAAAAAGTATAGACTATAGAGAATAGATGACAAAGGTAAGTATTGAGAATAACGTATTTTTTTATTATTTTAAACCAATACACGTGTGTATTTATTATTTATTTATCATTCGATATCCTACGATTTTGGAGATTTTGGAGTCATTAAAATAAGACAATCAGCTGCAGTTATATATCTATTTTAAAACACAAATCTTTAAATGCATACCTAATATATTTTATCTGTTGAAATTTAAAAATAGTATGTACATAAAATTATAAAAAATACAATAGATAACTATGATACACATTATAATACCTTTTATTTACACAAACAATATACTTAATATATAATTATCCAATTTCACCGACGAACACACCATAGTGGTATTTTAAAATTAAAATTTTTTTCAAAAATGTATATTTTTACATTTATTTGAAGACACGCTGAAATACTTTTCACGAAAACGAGACATTTTTTGATCAATAATGCTTTAATAATGTATTTAATATTTTTCGTTGTTCAATGTTTTGAAAAAATTGGTTTGTTCATATATTATATGAATAAAAAAAATAATGGTGAACATTAAAATATTTTAAGTTAATCAATAAAACTCTGGATAACACAATATACTCATAAATGTAATAACGAGTATACACGAATGATAAAAATGACAATAATAAAATTAGACTAATAGTATGTGTAATATATATATATATATTATATTATTGTCCCTGAAGAATGCGAATTGTTCATTTCAAAAGCGTTTAATCTTTCCAAATTTCATGAAAAGTTTATCAACGATTTCAGTAGAAGCTTTCCATATTTTTCATGCTGTAAAATTTAAATAATATGAATCGGTATGATTTTATTATAATAGAAAGTATTAAAAAGTTGATCTTTTTTAATTGGCTATTTTTGATATTAAATTATTTTTTACTTTTTTCATTTTGACTAAATGCGTTTGGATTAATTTGAGTTAACTTTTATATTAACTTGCCCACCTTTATAATTGTAAAAATATAGTTTACTAGTTATAGCATCGAACAGAAAACGGGCATATTATTTTGACTGTAAATATATAAAATGATAACTACAAATAAATAAACTTTTAATCTCGAACAATATAAACTCAACTATTCTACAGCTGATTGTAAGTATTTAGTATACCTTACTATGTATATCTGCAAACTAATCGTTTTTATTTCAAATGAAATGACTGTACAGTAGTCAGTAGCTCGTATATAGTTTATAAACACGCTATTAAAATTATTATATTTTTTTTATACACAATAACAATATTATTCTACATAATTTGTTTTGTTTTTGTTAAATTCTAAAAACAGACGGTTGTACACTACATAATATATTGAAAAATATATATAACACTTTAATGCCTAATAATAATAATAATAATATTTTATCTCTGCGGACATTTGGCGTTTCTACCATGACAATTTTACTACCAAAAAAAAAATTAAAATTATTATCCATATAAAAATCTATAGTTATACAATTATCGTAAATACTATACGCATTAACGTGTTTAAATACGTTTGATTGCGAACAGATGGTAAATATTTTATATTTATTTAAAAAAAAAATCTTTAATCGACATAAAAGTGGGAGTTTTTATTCCACAAAAATGTACTTGTGTCAAAACGCCCACGAAGGTACCTACATATACATATATTGTTATTATACGATGTGGTTTCGTGACCCATAATTATGCTATATTGATAATCTGGACAAGCCCTAAACTATACGCTTATAATACTGCACACAGAGTGGTTTATTAAAATTGACTATAATATCCGGAGTGAAAATTGAAAAAATAAAATAATAGTGAGGATGTAGGATGTACGTGACCGCTACAGTATACTGTCCTTCTGGCTTTTGCTAGTTTTATGACAATTGCACATTAATTTTAATGAATATGATCATGCAGTTCCAACGTATATCGCCATTGTCTATTAAACAGCTCTCTTCTATCATATACTTACATATAATATATCGTCAGAATGATACATTACTATATTACTATAGTATACACAATAAAACAATATTTTTAAAGCACTATACAAAATGTTATTGTTATTGGCAATGGTCACAGATCCTATGTTAAACACCACAGCCTCCATATATATAGTACATAGATAAGAATAATCCAAAACAACACACGCGTAACTAGGTTATGGACGTTAGAAAAATACTTCCTGTTTAAAAACTAATCAATATATAACAACGAAAAGATTAACATTTCTGAAATTCCAAACACTATACATTTACAATTATATTTCGGTGACGTTCGTTCCATATGTTTTCCATATACTATGTACATTTTATATTAGCAATCTTTTCAAGGACCGTATTCTACATATTCAGGATAAGATATCCGAACGGGTTGAACACTAGTTATAATATCACTTATTGTTGGCATATGCGACACCTACGTTTTTGTTCTTCTGTAGTGTATAGAAAGTGTGGCCCGTTTTCAGAGGCGTTAAATACCGTGACCAGTGGAGCCAAAACTGTAGGGAGTCCACGTTCTTCTCGGTCGACTCGCAATTATATTATACATTTTGACGGCTCACTGTGACCATCTGTGTCAAAGGTTTCGTCCTTTACACACATGGATACGTTTCCACGTTAAAAACCAAACAAATACAATTCGAAATGTGGTTCGAAGGACCAAATACATACGAATTGGGTGCAGCAGCAGATTAGAGTGATTGCTAAACGATGGGGTTGTTGGTACGATTAAATTTAAACGTTTAAAATTAAATTTTATTGCCGATATATGTATATATAAAAAAGGGAGAACCGAGAAGGCATTTATTTAAAAAGTTGCATGTATATTAGTTTATATTACTGCTGCTGCAATGAGACCCATGTGCGTGATGTCTGCCATCGGTGCCCGATATTATTCAAGCAGGCGCTATATACGAGTAGTTAAAACGTGCGAGTGGCCTACTACGAATATACGCGGTCTCGGGTGACAGGACGGATGGCAGCGAGGGGAACGGATTCTGAACAACATATGGTGCGCACTGCTACAGTGGTGACCAAAAGAATACGCGCACAGGGGTCAACAACATATGCGAGTGGCAGGATTCCCCGGGTAAATATTTTAAATAAAAATCGATCGCTCACCTTGAAAACCGATTGCACTATATATGGAGTTAAGTCGAATTTGAAACAAAAGCGAGTTTGAAGACATATTATTTCAACTGAGTATCCCCTAGTATATCCTGTTAAGTGGTTATAATATAGAGAAGAAAAAACAGCTTTGTATATTTTTTTTTTTTTTTTTTTTTGAGGAATCATTTAACAATAGCCACTACTGATAGATAACATTCTTAAAATTCTTTCGATAATTCCTACATATTAAATTACACTACACAAACAATCGATTGCCCGCAATTGTATGAGTGACATGGGGATTGTCGAATGGAAAAAAATAACCTTCAATTTTATTATATTTTAAAGAATATAAAATATTATAAACGATAATTATTGATTTCGTCATCGATTTCTTCACAAAATTAAAATAATAAAAAGAATCAAAAATAATATATTGATATGTAATTAAGAACAATACTCTGAATGCTTTAAGTATAGGATAAACTAGTAAAATGAAGTATTTTAGAGTACCTAGTCGATACGTCCCTATCGAATTTTTAAACTGGTTTATAGTAGGATATAAGCCAATCACAATATATTATAAGACGAACTATATCATACCTATATATGATAGTAATTATTTAGCTAACGGTTATTTTTATAAATTCTATAATGCTAATCTATAAACACTGTTAATTATCAGCAAAAAAATGGTTAATCACAATATTTATTCTAGAAGGTAAAATATAAACTGTACTGTAATATTATGTATTTATATGTATGTTAACTACATCAAATTGTATACTTCTGTTGTTCTTCTATATAATATCCCCGAGATATTTTGTTTTTTAATTTATTTCAAGTTTATAAAAAATCTAACTACTTAAGAACAAAACTGCAGAATGAATCGTTATAAGCTGAAGAAAATGAACGACAAAACAAACAAGTATTTTACGAATACAAAATGAAATAAAAATGATCATACAAACAATTTTTTTAACATTCGAAAATAGGTACATTTTTATATAAAGATTAAGTATCAAAAATGTTTTAAGTATTATTTTTATTTTAATATTTCTATTTTTCATTTTTCGTTTCTTAAATATATTTATTCAAAATCTATTTCTGATGATGGTAAAATGTTTGGAACTCATTGTTAATAATATTTAGATAGGTATAATGTAATAATATATATATATATATGCGCACGGAAAACAAGTCATGGAAGGGCAAAGCTCGTGAGTCACGTTTTGGACGGTTTATGAAAATGTTTTTAAATCTACTTCTACATCCCTTCCTGATTATATGTGCAGGACGTGTATGTCACCAAACGTAAAGCATTTTTATTACTTTTTTTAAAAAAAAAATCTATGAAAACCTGACGATGCCAATCTCGAAATGAATGTCATTCGAAAATGATTATATTAGCCTAAGGCTTAAAATAATATCTGTATAGTATATGAATTATGAATAAAAAATAAATAATCAAGTGTTTATATACCTCATATACGATCAAACATAATTGAAAATAAAACCAAAAAACTTCCTACAATTTGATCTCATTGTTTTCGTCTTTAAATAGATGTATTTTACACTATATTCTATACACAATGAGATAGTAAATCGTAAAAATATTTTTTTTTAAAAAAACCAATAATTATAATTAAAATATACGTACATTGTACATGGTTGTATTATTAAAGAGATTAAAAAAAATTAATCTTTATTATTTAAAAAATTGTTTCTTATAATAACGAATACAAACATGACAATATATACGCCTTGCGTATATCATCTATAGAGTATATTTATAAATAAAATACACATACTGACTCGAAAATTCAAATTGTTATGGTTTATACCTTATATAATATAATATATTATTTACAATTCACATTTTAATATTAATAATTATTTAATAAATATATGATGTATCAACACGATAAATATGACGTAAAAAAATGGTAATTTGTGACCATCACCAATCACCATTAATCATTATTGCAATACGAGTATATTATATATTTTTCAGTATAAATTATCGATTTGTGTACCTATTCTTTAAAATTTTAATTTCATTCAAATATTTGTTAAGTGTATAGATTATTTATTACAAACATTACCAGAATAAAACCATTTAATTAAGTATATACATAATATGCTAAATTCATAGGTGCATAATACACTTATATATATTATATATAGGTACATATTTGTACATTATTGTAACTTATTTATTAGATATAATTTTAGAATATAGATGTGTACTTTAGAATTAAGTTTTATGAATCAATACACAGTTATCTAAAGTATAATGTAAAATCATTAATACCCCTACAAAATATAGAAATATTTCATTGTGGATACTCTCAGATCCTCCAGGATCATACATCCTATATAATATCATAAGTCTCACGATTTAAACCAAAAAGGCTTAAACAAATTAAAGGTATAACTAGTGACATATTTATATCCTAAATGGTCAATGTAATATCGAAATATGAAACAAATTTATAAATACCCGGATTATAATTTGACAATATGGTAACACTAAATAAAGATTAATTATTATAACACATGCATCAACTTGAATTTATGGTTACACTTGCATTCAGCGTTTAACTAATAAATGTGTAAAGGTAAAGGTACTTAAAATATATACATTTTAAGATATAATTTAATAATTTCGAAATTGAATAATATTTTAAATACGATAAGTTTTATTTTACTCGTGCAGTAAATGGTTTTATCTTATGTACTCGATTAGTCATGAAAGCTACAAAATAAGTAGATTCTATCTAAATCATCCTAATGCTACTCGAATAATTGTCATATAATAAAATATAAATACAAATAACCGAAGGCAAAATAACAGGAACATATCCAAGTTTGGATATAATACAACCACTATAATAGTCTATACCAATAGCATGTTACTTATAAATTATAATCGGTTCATTATTTAAACTAACATAGGTAGTCAAAACATCGTTTTAAAATATAAAGACTACCTACAATTAAATCAAAAATTGTATATTATTATTTTATAATATATTATACAATACTAAATAATATATTAAATACAAATATAATTGCAGTTTTAATTAATGAATAAAAATATTACCTATTTTATTATTTCACAAATATATTTTATTATAGTTATTATTGTTTCTTGTTTATGCATACATAGGTACTTCATTCTATTAATATTTAACCTTCATAATATTACGAATGTATGATGGCATGCAAATTATTAAAAAAAAAAGTTTTATTGAAAAAAGCAAAGTACAGAAAATACCTATATAATTCCTATTTAAAATATACTTTATTTTTTGTCAAAAACTAACATTATTGGATTTTTATTGTAAAATTTGAATTATTCTGTAGATGCATTATACCTATATATTGTTAAATAAAAATCAATACTAAAACTATAATTTTTTTTTTTTTTTTAATACCTAATTTAATACTTATTTATAATATGTCTAAAAACTAAAAAGTTAAGTAAATATAGTTGTATATTCGAAAGTAGTAAAACTTTAAACTTGAGATTGCTTATTGATAGATAACATGTATACTAGCTATTATACAATATTATAGGATTATGTAATTGTAATAAATTAGCCTTGTATTTTATACTTCGAAAAATCGACAAATAAAAACATTCTTAAAATTCAAAAATTAATATTATAATAAATGGGGTGTGCGAAGATTTATTGTTTTAAGGCGGTGGGAGTAAATGTAAACAACGACATTACCCCACCCACCTTTAAAAAAAAGGTAGTAAATCCTCGTGGGACATTGTGTATATTATATAATACTTATATATTTCAAAATGCCAACAGTCAATGAATAATAATAATGTTTGTCTTAAAATAAGCCCAGATTAAATTATTGTATAAAAAATTTAATTCAGCTAACTAAAATTCGGGGTTCTCTACTCAGTTTGAAAAAATATCGCGTAAAAGTACTCGTAGCGTCTATATAAAAATTTACATTGTTTTTTAATTGTTTATACAAAAAAAAAAAAAAAACGTGAATAAATGTACATATTTATGTTAGCTAGTTTAAATAACTACCTATATACGTTTTATTTTTTTAAACTGTAAATATATAGAGAAAGACATTAATTAAAAACCGCGTTATCTAAGGAAATAAAACCGTAGGTACACATAAGCATATGATAAAGTTCTAATCTAGTTTGTTCGTGAAATTAGATCTTTTACAATATATATATATATTGCCGATAAGCCCAGCAATATGATTAAGTGTATAAAAAAAAAATAAAAGTTAAAAACTAAAAAATACAAAATCATGTAATTTAATACAGCCAAATCTTGGTGTGAAACAAAGTGTTAATACTATATGTTCGTTTAATTAATAATGTTTTTCCTCTGAAAATGATAATTTTTCAACCGGTTTAGATGCCTTATGATGTATTATATAGTATATTATAATGGTTATAGATAAAATAATGAATCCGATGACTTAAAATGAAAGGGTTCTATATTGTAATATTTTAAAATTAGTCATGATAGCGTTTCTAAAATTCAATGTGCCATGTTTTTTTATAATATTCAAAACATTTTCACTTTTTGTATTTTAATTATTGCAAAAAGACCTAAAGATGCCATTTTTTGCTTAAAATATGTACGTCTTTAAAATTATAATCTACAGATGATATAATATGAAAAAATTGCTCGATTTAGAACACTAATTCGTCCTAAGCCAGCGAAATAACCCATAATTATTATAGGTATCCAAATAACAACCAGACACTGACCTATATATGAATGTATCCTTATTTCTATGTGGTTAAAACCACAAAAAAACACGACTAAAACGTAAAAAAATCGCACACAAACTACACGCACCGCTGTTAAAACACGATAACCGGGAAAAATGTGATAACGCACACCTCACGTCGAAGACATATTGTTAGCGCGAACGTCAGCTTTACACTGAACGATGGTCGGCAGAGTCGCGTAGTAGCCACCGTTAAAACGCGCACGCAAATTACAGTTGTTGTATAATAATACACATTATAAACGTAACTCGAGTGGGACTTTGCAATATAAGGGGGAAAACAACAGTCGGAGGATTTGCTATTATTTTTTTTTTTTTTCGTATAAAGATAGTCGAATGTATAATGCGATATCATTTGTTTTTTTTTATCATCAAAATAGTCAGTTTTTCGTACAAAAAAAAAAAAATTACAATATTTATACAAACGCGATATATTATATTGTGTATACTAACAAAAATTAGTTTTGCATATCATTTGCTATGTAGCGTGCAGCCGCGTATAAACCCATTAATAAGTAAATTCGCACTAATTAAAAATGTAATTTTTAAACAATATTATTTTATGTAAGAAAGTAGATAGGCATAGGTACAGTTTAAAAAACGGTTATATCATTAAAATATAGTAAATAATATGTATACAATTGTACATATATCTCAATATCTGTATATCAGGGTTGGCTATAATGCCATATAAGTAGAACAGTACGAATGAAGAACTTCAAAAGGCCAAAATTTGACCAGATAAATGATTATTTATTATTACTTATCAGTCAAGACAAATATTAAATTATCAGCAAGTTCTGTGCTATCAGCTATAGTATGATAAAAGCACTATTTTATAGATAAAACCATCAAAATAGTCATTTATAATATAATAATCAATATTTTGTAATATTATATTACATAGTTAAATGTTAAAACTAAAAATATTATTTTCTCTTAATGGTCACATTGATTCATACCCTTTTAAGTACTTTATTTTGCTGCACAAGTTATTTATCTTTAAATATTATTATAATTTAGGGGGTTCTCATTTTTAACTTTAGACTTTTTAATGTATCACCCCCTCTCAATTTTGTTCAATATCATAAGAAAATAATTTAGATTATATTTAGTCATGATAATTCACCATCTTAGCGAGTCTCAAGTGGGTTAAAAAATTGCCAATTTAAAAAAAAAACATTTATTTTTATGGTTGTCTAAATATAACATATTATATAATACCTCGTGTAATATGTAATATCTTTTATAAAATTATAAAAAATTTTATTTTATAAAAAAAAGTTATAGTACTTGTAAGTTTTATTAAATCGACAATTATTTATTACTTAAAAAAATTGTTAAATCATTTTCATTTTTACAGCCAGCATAAATATAAATGGAAAAAAGATATGTACTTTTATGCGTTACAAATAATTAAGTTATTTTAATTTTATGGCAAATTCCAGAAAGTATAAATTTACTGGAGACATGAATCAATGTTTAACCGGTAAATACTAAAATGTATGTACCTAACTCATCGTTTATTTTTACTACAATTTACTTGTATACTCGTATGAAAGTGAGATATATTTTTAATACTCTAGCAAACAATCAATATGTAAATATTTTAATTATACCAAGTGTGTTCGATTCCTGATAGGCTATACATACAAGAATTCGATTTAATCTTCAGAATCATTTAACTTGGAATTTTCCATCAAAACTAACGTTATCTAAGAGCACGTTTCCGAAGTTAGGACTTGAGAAAAACGACATAGGCAGGTAACTCAAAATAAAATGTTCTATAGAAGATATACCTCGTGTTTCCTTTTACTACAAATGAATGTAAATGTTTTATTTATATGCTTCGACAGATAATTTATTAGATATGAGATCTAATATATAAAAATGAAGTTATTTCAATTTATACAGTACAAATATATATACTATCTGGCATAGGATTGTAAATTAACTTTTAGAATGGTTGTGCAGAGAATCACGTCTTACGATCGATTGTTGAAATTAGAGATGTAATAGTGTGAAATTTGAAAGAGTAAAAAAATAAAAATAAAAATTGGAGAAAAGATAAGAAAAAACTGAGACTTGTGAAATATTTTTTAGTCTCATATATAGACATAAAATACCTGATGGTTTTATCCCCACCATATTGATTTGAATACCGATCATATTATATTAGTCATTGGTCCAAATTTGAGACGTAATATTAATTACCTTCGAAATGACTGCTGGTTTCGTTATATTTATTGATGCACGTAATATTATACAATTGTATAGTCTACCGGCTACCCTAACAGTGCCTGTTTTATATTTTAGTCATATAGATTGATATACATTTTATTTAATTATAGTTTCTGAATATTATTTTTCAAGTAGTTTCCTTAAACGTAAAAAAAAAACTACCTTTTATAATGGAAATATTTCATAAATGTATAAAATAGCAAATAAAATTGTCATGATTATCCATGTTTTTATTAATTATATTATTTACCAGACTTTACTGGGAATCGTCTTTTAAATTTATTTATTCTTTATTTATATTTATATATATATATATACTTTCATAATATGTATCATGATACAAAATATAATTGATACGTATCTTTGATACTTTCCAACCCTGATAACAGTAATAGTAGGTACACTAAAGATGAAAATCAAAAGCCAAATTGTATAATAGTACAAATATCAGTTTGCCGATAGTCCAAGCCAAAAATTGAAGCCAAATGAAGTCAATATTTCAGTAATTTTTTTATAATTGTAGATATGTTTTGTAAATCAAATTTAATAACAATAAATTGTAATTTTTATAACCGGGTAGATTAAGTAGGATAAGTTATTATATATCTATGAAATAATATAGGTACCTTATGTAATATATTATATAATTTTAGGTCTAGAAAAATTGGTAAAACCTTAGTTACCAAAAAAGTTTCACATTTTGGCTGTAAAAATAAAAAAAGATTCAATAACCTATTTTTTGTTCTCAAACCGTTTGTTAAATGTATTTAAATAACCGTAAAAAAATCTATTTCGCCAAAAAAATCTAATATTTAATATTTTATTATTATTTTTTTTTTTTTGAAAATAATGGATTTACTTAAAATGTTTAAGATATTTTCTATGAACAATATTAAGTTCTACAATAAGGTTCTATAACCTATATATATTTTTATGTTAATACCCGGTTATTGCATGAAAACAGTTCTGTAAACTGTTGGCATAACATATCGATTCTGTACATTACAAGTTATTGAACAAATTGCGTTTCATGAAACTATTGCAAATAGTATGTAATAATGAGGTTATACTTACTTTAATAAATTATTATATTTACTCAGTAGTAGGCTGTGTACATATTTTATTATTATCATAGATTAGATAAGATATTTTTTCAAATTAGAATGTTATCGTAATTTGATTTGTATTATTTATTATAAAAATTCACATCCACATATTTAATAGTGTTCACATTTAACGTTTTATGATGACACAGATATTCCAAAAGTATACAAAATGTATAATGCACATGAAATTACGCAGCAGTTCGCAAATATAAAAATTAAATTATAAATTTTTTGTCTTTCATGATAACAAAATTATAATATAATACTAAGGATTTAATGATAATTGAACTATGTTAATCAGTTCTATTTACTGTACATTTTACAAAACCAAAATCGGACCTACAACTTATCGATTCGACATAGGTAATCTATATATTTTATAGAACGGTTTTTCATATAGATAATAAAGGAATGGATAGGCTATCCCTATACTTAATACACAGAGCGTTATGTACTCGAAGAGCATGTACGTTACCACATTGGTTACTTGTAATTTTGGTTGTTAATGATAAAAAAATGTATGTATTTTTATCACGTTTATCACTCAAGGATGTGTATTATCACGAATTAAGATATACTAGAATATATTTAAGTATATCTTAGTTCGTGGTATTATCATTTTATCAATAGCATATTTATCATTGAATAATATAGAGACAGTGTTCCTTAACAGAGTCGATGCCAAACAATCGGTCATCGACCGTAAAAAAGTCTATATCCGACAATTTGTTCCGTCAGATCGCACTGTACTTCGACAAACATTGATATCTATTCATGGATATTTGTTGAAGTAGGTATAGCTTAATCTATGGGGAACAAATTTTCGGATATAGACTACATTTTAGGGTCAATGACCAATGGTTTGGCATAATTTCTATTACATGTCCGTGATAGAAAACGCCCTCTCTATATTACTCAATAATATTTATGTTACCGTGGCTTTAACCACATATTACAATCAACATGGTAACTTATAGTCTCTTCAGGCACAATTGAAAATAATAGATGGGTCTATCTATTCCTTTATTATCTATAGTTTTTTAATTTTTAGAACTGATAACTTGTTAATGTAAATTTTCATACGCCCCAACTAGTTTTAGAATTCTGAAATTTTAAAAGAACTATCCTGTTTAGAAACTTTTCATTAAGGCTTTCCATTAAGGCACGTCGAGAGACGAGTTATCATAATACAATTTAAACCAAATTATTTTCGTATGACATTAAACAAAATTAATGGGCGTGACGTTGATAATATTACCTATTCTTGTTTTCTTAACTTATAACTATAAGCACCATACATATGAATAGATAGTATATAATATATAAATTATGTACCCAGGTACAGAATAAAATACAAAATACATTGGTTTTACTCAAAATACTTTTTAATCTTCGAAATATAGAATGTACCTACTTGTTGTTCAGTAGACGTGAAATTGCTGTGTAGTAACTATAGTCATCTATTATACTCGATATAGATAATCATAAAATATATAATAAAATGTAATCAAATCAATATACATCAGTTTAGACACTTTTATCACATAACACAAAAAAAAAAAAAAACGAAGATTCGAGCTACTGATGATTGTTTACTATTTACTATAACCATATTTTTACAAACTCGACTAATTTTTCAATGCGCTATTAATTATTACATGATCAAAGAAACCTAGGTATGTTTGATATAATTTATAGTACAAATAAAAATAGTAAATATTGCCCATCCTTGCGTATGTATATCTACGAAATAGTGTATAGTGATATGATTTATAAAATATATATAATATAATATAATAATATAAAATTTCTACGATGAAATTTTCTAGAAAAAAATCGTAAAATCTCTAATTAATTAGCATTAAACAATGAATAAAGGTCTGCGCACACTGGAGCGGTGGCGGTGAAACGTTACACACGTATTTGATACTAGGTCCACACACTGCAGCGGTGAAATAACGGCTGCGTTAAAAATACTGTATGACCAATTTCACATAATATACGATTACATACGTAATACGCGTATATTGACTGTATATTGTACTAGTATATTATATATACTATTTTATTATTATAGTTACTACACTGCTACCTACCTATAGGTATACAACGTATACATTATTCTATTTTATAATAAATTATTTTAATTTAATATTTATATTAATCATTAGATGACATCATAAATAGACATATAAGCTAAATATTATAATAAAACATAAATTATTTATTTATAACATTATTATATTATCACATAAAAATTTTAATTAATAAGTATGTCAAGTTCTGATGATGATGAAAATCTATTTAATGCTATTCTTAACTTTAAATAACAATAATTACAATTATAAAAAATTAATATATAATTATAATTATAAATAGAAAAATTATATAAATTAATATATAATATTATATTGTATATAATAATTAAATAGATTAATTAATAGATAAATAGACAAACTAGGAACGCGGATCCTACGAACACGTGAAAATAAAACATGGAATGGTGACTTCAACTGTTATCATAATGTTATCAAACTATGCAGATTTAAAATATTCATAATTATATTATTACGTAATAATTGTAATATATAATATATAAATATTCATATTTTAAAAATTTACCATGAATATAATAATAAAATAAAAACTGTAATCATAATAAATGTTTTTTTTTACAATTATTAATGTATTATTATAATAATATTATTTATACTCTGTTATCACGTATTATTTGTAAACCTGTTTTAATTATCTGTGTTAATATTGTGCAATACACAATATTTGTGCAATCCACCGAAATTGAGGCATTAGTTGGCACGTCCACACCACCGCCACACTGCATCGGTGTGCGTTATCGCATAAGAATACATGAGTAGGTGTAGTATAAATATTTTTTCACTGCATGTGGCGCGCCAAAAAAACTACACTGACACACTACTTTGGTGTGTATTGCGCCTTAGTACTTGCAATATATCAAATACAAATGAAAATCATAAGTAAATAATATAATAGCAAGTGCCTATTGTATGAAGAAATGTGTTATATTTAATAACATATCGACTAATAGTAGGTATTTAGATAAACTGTTTATCCAACACTTCCAAGAATGCACAATTCATTTACTATCTACATTTATACTATTTTCCCGTTTATTTTTACCATTTTCATTCGAAATTTGTGTAAAATCTTATAATATATAACAGTTATACTACCTTAGTGCAACACCTACTGGATGCAACTTCTTGTAAGTGTAACTCCTTTTAAGTGAGACTACTTGTAAGTTCAAGCGATAAAAAACGGACGGCGGAACAGTTTTCTTCCATGCGATCTATATAGCATGGACACAGAGCTTATACGGCGCGTACCTAAACTTCGCGTCTTCGGAAAAATCGAAATACGGACAAATAGCAAATCCAATGCACGACAGCGATAAAAACGGAAAAGAAAATACTCGTGCAGCCCCCCAGGGTACGGAAAACGGTCAGCGGAATTAAATAAAAACCGTAAAGTTTTCTCTTCCACAAAAAACCATCTATTCGGAGTTCGCATATTATATAATAGATTTCATATTAGAAGGGGTACCTAAAGATATAATATTATGATTTTCTTATTTCTATAAACTTTAAAATGTATTACACCTACTTTATATTATATAGTAATTAATTTTTATAAAATTTGTACTATTATATAAAAATATCAACCTCCCACTGCTGCAATTTCAGTGAGTAACGATATTCTTCACCGTCGCCGTACCAGTGTGTGCGGACCTTATTAAATAGGCGAACATATCGCATTTATTTAAATAATGATCATTCGTTTTTATCTTCGGTTTCGTAGAATCATTTCTAAACAATATATTATAGTTGTTCAAAGCATTAAATTCTCAGGATTTTCTAATCATCGTTATTACAAATATTAGTCATTATAGTGTCGTTTGATGTATTAACTATTAAATATATATCTGCCTGTCTAAATATTCCTTGGGAACATTTTAATGACTTATTGATTATATTGAAATTTTTAATATTTTATAAACCTATTTGACTCAAGTACCAAATACCAAACCAACCAATAGTAAATACCTACCTATGTATTTAAAATATTATAAGACGATTAGATATGTTTCAAATGTCAAAATATAATAAGTAGCTAAGTAGGTATCTTAATAATTTAAGTACCTAAATAAGTTATGCTTCGTATAATCTATATCTAATATAGATATATTCGTATAATCTCTATCATAATCTATGGATTTTTTTTTATTTTATGTAATGAATACCTAATGACTAAATGACTAAAAATCTGTGTTTCAAATAATGCATAGATATTATATTAATTAACATATTTATTATATGTATAATATACATATATAATTAGTAGGTACTTATTTGGAAACAAAAATAAATATACCTAATATTATTTCAATATGTAATTTATATTATATTGTATAGATAACGAAATTTAAAATTAATTTCAATTGAAGATAAAAATTGTCTACATAAATCTATTGATTATTAAGCCTATTATCTACCCTGCAGAAGTATGAGATATTTTACTTACTGTGATTATTGGGTTAGAAACTTAGAAGGATAGTTCCATAAGCATTTCATATAATACATCCTCCTTTTTATCAATTAAATATCAGACTCAATTTTAGAATAGTTGTTAAGAAAATACAAAAAAAAATTTTTATTTAATTTTATACACTTAAGCAAATCTGTTTCGAATAAAATATATTTTCGTTTTTTTGTAATTACATAAATAAGAAACACACAATTGTAATAAATTGATTGTTTTAGTAATCTTATACAAAGGTACCTAAAATGATTTTATACTTAATATGTAAATTAAAAAATTTGTTGTTTCGAAGACTTACGTTCAAATATACTAATACTGTGACTTGGAGACCAAAATTTGTCTATAGTTGTAAAATAATTGAAAATGTACGACATGTTATAATTGGGGTAAGTACAGTCTAGCACTAATTGTAAGTTACAATAAATTAATTGTTACACGAGAATGGTATCTATACTAAAACTCATTAAAGTTCTTAAGAATATATTATTACATTACAACAAACTTTAATTTAAAATTTAATTATGCTGGGACATTAGTGTAAAACTTTAAACATATATAATATATATTATAGATATACAAATATAATTAATAATATAATATAAATGGACAAATGAGTATCTATATTTATTTTACAATAAACAAATTAAAAATTAATTTTAATTAATGCATATACAAATCAAACGCATATTATTGTTATAATAGACTATAATATTTATATTTTAGATTATAATAAATATATACATATACGACAAGCAGAGAAAACAGAGAAACATAATATTATATATTAATATGTAGATGGATATATTATATACATTGCATTATACTGTTTTGTTTTCTAAAAAATAAAAAAACTGCATTGACAAAACTGCGCGAAAAGAATTTCCATATATGGAGTTGTCAATTATCTTATAAGAAGTGAAATATTTATAAAAGCAAATGTACGTCTAAGGTTTTTAAAGGAATGTAACCATATACCAACTTAAGTATATAGGTGTATATAAATATGATAATAATATTATAGGTACCTAAAGCTGGTTCCTACTCCGTTATGTTTACGATTAATATCAATTGACACTTGCATGGTGAACATGAATATTATATGATTCAGTATATATTGTGGCAGTGTATAAGTTGTACACATTAAAGTTATTATTTTTAGTTGTGTAAAGCAAATACAGAAAAGTTGACTGAGAATTGAAAATAACTCATACAAATCTATAAAAAATTTAGCTGACTGCAGATGACGTACAATACAAGTTAATCGAGGAAAAGTTCGGAAAAAATTCTTGTTTATTTTAGCTGTTATAAAGGTCAGTAAACTAACGTAACTAATAGATATGTATTACCGTTGATTATAATATTATATTATATACCTACTTTATATAATCAATCGTTTTACTTATAAATTATGAGTTAAGTATAATAGAAAATAATTTAAAATTTGAACATTAGAAAATTAGAAGCATATCTACAGTTCCATAAAAGGCCATATTTATAAAAAAAAAATGTATCCAATTGGGTCCGGGACCCCTATCGAAATATTTTCAAAAGTAGAAAAAACTGTGGCAATAAATTTAACACCTAAACAAATTTAGTTTATAATTAACAGTTTAACAATTATGGACCTCTCCCGAAAATAATTTTCAAATACATACTTCGTTTCATATTTAATTAAATTTTTTAAATATTGACGAATAGATATAATATAATATAATAGATAACTGAGTCGAATAATAATCAGTTGTAAATCAACATTCGATGAATATAATTTTTATTCAAGCTTCATACGTTGAGCACACGCGAAGTTTGTCATGCTGTAAAAAGTAATATTTTACTAGCAAAATACAATATTTTCTCGTTATTTTTACTACTTTTGCAGGTTTATAATGTTTATATAGATACTTAATACTTATACATATCTACGATATTATAAATGTTTTAATGGTACAAACAGCGTGACCGAAAACTATTGTTTTAATTTAAATAAATTATAATAAATATATAATTATAATAATAAATTAAAATTTAATTAAGTGTATTTTATGATGCTTAGAAATTATATACATATACGATATATTTACAAATATACTAGTTAATAAGATTTAATATGACTAATACAAGTATAGTATTATCTTTAACAAAATTAACTTTTACCACTATGGCAAGTATTTGAAAAGTTTTTAAACCAAATTAAGTAAAAGAGAAAAAGAAAAACTATTAAAATTATAAATTACACTCGGTTCGTGTTGCCTGCATACGTATATTAAAGTTCAACTTGCACACTTCAGTCCACAATTCTCCAGTTTTTTAAGTCACGCACGTGTCTATATAGCCATATAAGTATAAGTTATAACTAGATCAGATGTAACCGACTGCAGGAGTTATAAAACGAGAATTCTTATATATGTGCGAGTAAAACGCAATAACGCTATACGTTTTGTTCTTAACACTTTTTTTTTTTTTGATAATATAGTACCTAATTAATAATATTTAATCTCTCAGATGTCGTAAATTAGCATTCCTAGCACGCTTAACAAGTTCCTGGAATGTTTATACACTAAAGAAAACCGCAAACTAATCGTAAATTTAAAAGGCATGTGTACCATTCTTGTATATACCCCATACTATCGACTATAAAATTTAAATTTTAAGCATTGCGAACAGCGTTTAAACGACATCGGAGAAATATAATCACAATACATCAAGATCATTTTTTATTTTTATTTTTTTGATATTTATTTTTGATTAGGTATATAAAATAATTTTATACATACATTTTATCTAATTATATATGTATAATGTACCTATATTATACCATTTTTTTTTTTTGCATAAATAAAGCTCTATTTTTAAATGATTTGGCAACACTGAATCATACGTCTGAATTTATAATATTATAGGAGCAGTAGTCTTGAATACACAAGATACCACGTTTCCGGTACGTCCCACGTTTCCTGCACTGCTGCAGCTATATTAGCCACAACCCACATTATATCTTTCGTCTTTTCCCAAGACGCACCAGAGGTTACCCTTCTAAATTTCAATAACCATTGTCAAAATAAAAAAAAAACTAGTCTTTGAATAAAAACTAAAAAAAAAATACGATAACCATTATTTTCATACAATTATTATATTATTCCCCCTGTGTATTTTAAACCACAATCGTTCAAAGTAGTTGAAAATATAATACAATATTTTTTTATATTGAAGCTAAATAATAAATAAATTCATTTAAATAATTTTAATACATCGTTGAAACTATAATAAATACGTCTTATAATGTATATCTACATAAAGTAAATATACAATAATCAATGGTTCAATTAATATATACCTAGTACAGTATACTATAAGTACAAATAAGACATTCGAACATGGTTATGACTTATGAGTTATGACAATAGGTTGTATCTACAATCTACGTATAGATTTTACGAATAATATATAGCCAAGTGAATAACGTACGTAGAACACAATTTTTTTTAATAATAGTAATTTATATGGGTGGAATAATATTACAAATTTGAACTATATAAAAATGAGGGTGAAATTGTTTACAAATAATCCAAAATAACAGCCTCGTTGAAGAGAATAGTTATACATATTTATGTGTTTATGTATATTTTTTAAACACCTCTTCGGAAACAGTTATGCTTAATAACGCCGGACTGGCGCCTGCACAGAATCTCATAAAAACCCAGCCCCAATGTGGCTCGGAACAATTTACCTTTTTTTATATATATTTTCCACTCCTACACGGTTTTACTATATTTACAAAACCCTATAAGAAGACACTATATACATTTCAAAACATAATGGTTATTTTCCGAAAATTTAAAACCAACACGTTATGTGACGGATAGGATACTACAGAGAAGAATATTCATCATACAATGTATAGATCCCAACTAGGGATAAAAAGATGTCGAGTATATTTTTAGAAACGCACTAAACATATATTATACGAAGGGCCGATATGAATGATGTTCAGAAAACCAAACATAAATTATTTTATATGAAGCAAAAGGACGACTAAATAAACGAAGATAATTAACGACTAATTTACTATAGTATGCTATATTAATTAATATGTGTCAATATTATATTATGTGTATACAATTCTGTGACAATAAAATATTTTAAATAATGTACAATGATATCACAATATATATTCCCAGACATATTCCTAGTAGATAGTTATAAAGTAGCGTGTTATACTCTAGCTAGATGACGACAAATGACACGATTATTTAAAGTATGACGGTTAGTTCTAGACATTTTTTAACATTTGTTTTTACATATACATAGGCTTTTATCTATAACATGGTATAGGTATAATTGTATATTGTGTGATATAAAATTAACAACATTGAACATATTATACATTATGCACAAATGCACCATAATTATATGGACAATAAGTCATAACGAATAAATAAATATACAAAATTAATTAAATTTAGTAAGTACCTATACCTATCTATTTAAAAAAAAATTTTTTAAAACAATACTTAAGTTTGAAAAATGTTTTTTTAGTGATTAATTTTACAGTTAATTACCGTGTGCCTCCATCGCAAAAATGACATTATACAATTATATAACAATGTATATTTTTCATTATAATAGGTATGCAAGTTATAAACGTGATAACTATTTATTTACTTTGGATTTTCCTTGACTTTAATGTGTTCATTTATAATATCACATGATACATGAAATTTATGCTAGGTATATACGATTATGTGGAATTACATATTTCATCAGATCAATGATCAAGTTGAACAACAACAACATAAACCGGCATGATTCAATTATAAATCACTGATATAAGTACTTACGATAAATAATTATTATATTAAAGAATTAACATTAAAAACTAGTATTTCGATTCGATATTATTAACTCAAAATTAAAATATTTTAAAATCTTTAAGACTTTTAAAGTTATTTAACCTAAAGTTACTAATAATGTTATGATGAAAATTTGAAACTAATTTTCCAAAATGTATATATAAAAAATAAAAATAAAAAACTTGAACGTCAATATAATATTACTGAAATACATACAAGGCCATTATTTTTAGTAAATAGTCATAATCGATGTGTTGACAAAAGCATTTATTGTCGTTTTTCCGCCATTTCCAATAGTTTTTCCTTATATAAGATTTTTAAAAAAATAAAAAAATTACCTATCCTAAATGTTATCTTAAATTGGATCAAGTTTTCTGGTGGAAAAATTGTTTCCCAAAAAAATTAATAAATATCATTGTACAACCAATTATATAGATCCTCACTTCACTCAAAATAAAAAATATAATAATTTCTATACCTATACTATTTCGGAAATTGTATTTCCTATACGCTGTAAATTATAAATAAATTTAAAACGACTTGAATATTTCCTATAGATATAATTACTGATCAAATAAAATATGTTAATCCTTTTTTGACAAATATTAGGATTTTACAAACGTATATTATATCGTGTTATATACGTATGTTATAATTTTCTCATAGAATTTCTTTTAAATCGCTTGAAGAAATATTTATAATCCCTCGGTATTGTATAGTATTTTTAAATTACATAGGAGGGGGACTGTAGAAAATACATTATACTAATCCACTTAAAAATAATTAAAACGTCGCGATATATACGCCCTTTGCTGTACGCATTATGGAATGCCACCAAATGTTTCCGGACACTTGAAAAATAAACAAATTATTATTTATATAATGAACATGGGAGCCCGTCGTACATAATAACATTCCTATATTTTTATATTTTGAATATGAAAATGTATTTTTTTTTTTTTTTTTTTTATATATATGTGGTTTTTACCTATTTTATATAATTTTTGAGATTATAATTTATAACGTAATCAGTGACTATTATTAATCACTAATCAGTGTTGTAACGTATTTGAAACTTGAGAAGGTACCTATTGATTGTACGTATTTTAAATACTTGTGGTGGACGATTATTTGAGTAGGTACCTATAAGCTGTAAATACTTTTATTTTTGTATTGAAGAAGGAATACTTTTCCTAAATATGTTTCGATTACCTTTCAATACAAACTTTTAAATTAAAGATTAATAACCTACGAAAAACTCACAAAAATTTGATGTCTGTAATTTAACCTTAACTGCCTGGGAATTTGGACGGCAATAATGTAGGTAATTAGGTACCTACCTAATTAATTTATTAAATTTAGTATAATAAAAGTCTCGTTTTACAATCTATAACATAAAACAATTCTGAATTATTGCTTTTTAGTAGAAGCTAAAAATATTGTACACAAAATAAACTAAATTTATAGTTTTGGTGCACCAAAAATAATAAATTTCCTTTCATGGAAGAGAGGAACACAAAATGCAAATTATATGTATATTATTCATAGTAAGTTAATAAAAAAAAATTTACTCAAATTAGTTTAATTAACCTAAATGTCTTCAGAAAAAATTATTTCAACTTGTTAAGTTTAAAGTTGAAATATATTAACTTAACTTAGGTTATAACCAACTTACAAATACAAAAATCGTTCATACCTAAATCCCAATGTTAACTTTAGTAGTTGATTACGGAAAATTAAATACAAAAAGTTAAATTAATACAATAAAAATTTAAACTAGTTAAGTTAGTTACCTAATTAATGGAAAAATAATTAACTAAGTAGAAAAAATTTTTAATTTCATTAACTATTTTGTTGGTTAGTACCTATATAGTTATATATTTATGTTCAATTATTTTAATTTACAAATGATCATATGATAAAAATAAATTATATAATATGTCGCATTAAAGTAATTATTTAAAATACTACCTACTCAAAAATAGACTATTTTTTACAACACTGAATATTTATAATAACATTAAAGTATACAGTTTAATATGGCACCATCCCCTCGATAAGTATAATTTAAAATTGACAAAACACCGTCATTTTAAGGAAACATTTGTACAAATTGATGAGCTGAATTTCGACATAAGAACAATTCATAATAATATTATTGGAGGCACTTCAGATGGTACAATATACCCTCGAATATACCTAAACTGCAAAGATACCCGTACTACGTGACTAGCATAGCGTCGTTATAACACTTATGAAAAACCATATTTCACCAGCGCAGGCTGTATAAGAATAAGTTTTTATTGGATATAATATTTTGGAACATATTATATGCACTTCGTTTAGGGAACAAAATGAATTATAAATATACGTAGGCATTTTACATTCGTAATAAATATCAAACTTGAATAACGATGTCTAAAAAAATATCTTCTCAGAGATTTGCGCCAAGAGAACTTCGAAACTATGGCGCCATAACACATCTATAAGCTCATGACAGTATAGAGAAAGAACATAAAAATTTAAGAACAATATAATTAATATAGGTACTTTTAAAATGTTTTTGAAAAACCAAAAGGTCACATAACCGTATTATAGTTGATAATTTATCATGATTTATGAATGATCGTGTAGAAGATATTCACAAAAAACTGTTCATAAAAGTAGCTCTTTCAAACACTGATAGAAATCGAGTGTAACCAATTAACGTTTAAAATAATTTCAATTCAAGTACCTATATAATTTCATGAATCCAGAAAATGAGATATTTGGGACAAATTATTGTTTTCTTTGTCTAAAATATCAAAACATAACTTTATGCTCGGAAATTGCACTTTACCTACTTTATATTTTAGGTATATTGTACTACAAAATGGAATAATAATTATTTGTTAACTACGGAGTCTCAGTAATGTCAACTGGGCGAGAAAACGTCATGTATATATAATTGAGCGGTGGCAGTGATGTCTATAAGTGCATGTATTATTCAGTGTGATTGACGCGATTCGCATCGTATTGCAATGTAAAATTTAAGCGAAATGACGCGTTGCCATCGAGACGTAAATGCCAAATGTTTGCCGGTTCGTTGACTCTGATGATCCATTGATGTTGTCACAACAACCGCATTTTGTACGAGGGGTATTTATAAAATAAATTTTTTGGAAAAAAAATGTACATAATCTTCTCTGGTGTTTCATTCGAAGGCTCAATATAATATAGTCAATATTTTGAGAATTTGAGTATTTGTATTTACAATGACTTTTAGATTCTGAGCGAAGCAAGGAATGTATTGGTTTTACAATGTGTTGTTTTTTATTTTTATGTCTGTGTACAAAGTTATATCAAATTTAAATTTAACGATTTTATCAATTCGTTTAAGAGGTAAATTTTACTACAGTGACCTACGTATGGTATAGTGAGAACAGACTGTATTGTCATGCGTGGAGTCTTCGGTTCGAATCCCTTTGCTTCCAAATAATATTTTGCACTTTTTTCAACTATTTTTGCTCATTATATTACATAATATTATTATATATATATATTATTTGTATAATCTGCTGTAATTGTCAAGTATATCCACCGAAGATTCGTTCAGAATTGTTTTTTTAGAAAGAAATGATTCATCATTGCTTTAAAATTCTATATATCCGTCATAATTATCCTACCCAACATGCGAAGTGTTTCCCGGCTTTTTTAGTATTGAATACTTTTCAATTCACTTCCAATATAAACTTTAGAGGTTAAAAAACATCACCTAGTATATGGCAATTAACAATAATTATTTTTTTCTCAGTGAACAACTTTTCGAACAAAAACCAATCTAAGATTCAATCGTTACATGTTTTGGTAATATACCATTTTCCTGTAGCAAACGTGATCAACATGATACTTTAAAAAGGCCGTTTTTCAAATGTTCGATTTTCCTTTTTTATATAAACGCTTTAAAAAAAACTATACCGAAAACAAAAAAAAAACTGGTTATTTCTTCATAATTCAATATATATATCTATCTTCATAATTTTCAGTTTGTATTTTACTACTATACGTCAGAGATTTGTAAACATTTTTTTAACGGTCAAATTAATTGTATACTACATATCGAGGCTCCACTCAAGCCGTACTCATATTTATCATATTATATTTATATTAAATTTTTATGAAGTATTTGAATAGATAGTATTTTTAATATTATTTTCCGCGAATGCATTTAAAATAACCTTGAATGCTTTTTAAGAAATATTTAATTAATACTTTTAAAAATACTATTCTCTAATTATTTATAAATATACTACTCAAATACTCTTTAAAAAAAAAAATCACTTTTTACAACATTGCCGTTTAAATACACAAGATTTCCTTACAGCACCGCACGTACATAGCAACAACAACGCAGTTTGTTGAGCTCTGCGAGTGATTGATGGCAAACAATAATATGAGATCAGCATCCACTTTTGGGATGTTAATGTTCAGTCGGATTTCGTTTTATTTTGGACCGAGTTCAACATTGTCTCGTAGTAAATAGAGGCTTATTTCTCGTCGGCTGCCGCAGCTGGTAATTACTATACAGAGAATTCTAATTTCGTGGACACCATACTATATGACACAACTACGCCCGACGAATTGTTTATTGTCCATTAAAATAAGCGTGACATTCCGGTGACGCGTCGGACAAACGCGCGAAAACGGTACCTACTCATGGCGGCGGTATACTGCAACCGCGCGCCGAGGACAGATGAACCTAACCATCGGATTAGTTTCGAAACTTTCAAGCTGTCGGAGAGACTATTTAAATATTGAACGCCGCTCGTCACTCTAGTAATATTCCGTGATTTTATCGCAATGTCCCCTCACCCCCTGAAAACCCAGAATTTTGAAATATCTATCCTAAAAATATGAAAAATGTATTTTATTAGTATTTAATTATTTGGTAATAATAAACGAGGCCTTTTGGCTCAAGAATATGGAAGTTATAAAGTTGATAACAAAATAATAGATATCATTAAAAGGAATAATATAACAAGTGATTAAGGTATGTAAGCAATTAATTAAACATGAATGTATAAGTGCCTTGCAAGTTACAACTACCTACCTATATAATATAAGATAAAAGTTTTCGATATTATTACATTTCCTGAACACTGTACAATGAACATTCTTTAGAGCCGTATAGTTTGTATACGATGTGTTGATTTACTGAAAGTTGGACAATGACCGGAATTAAAACGAAAACAAAATATTATGTTCAAGGGACATGAAATATGACCGTCGATGATCAGTTTATACTTTATAAGGATAAAAGCGGTATCAGCAAGTTTCCAACGGTACAAAAGATGACATAAACAATAAGCCGAGTGTCATTTAAATATTTAATTAATAGTTTCACTTAAAATATTTATATATTATCAGTACCAAAATATTATAATAATTATTTAAAAGCAATGTAACGTAAAAATAGAAACTTTTTATGGATTAGTTCCAACAAATTAATATTAGTTAATTGATGGATTCAAAAATATAACAGAACAATAGGTACTTTGCAAGATTTCAATAAACCAGAGCACAGTAGGTACCTATATAATAATTACGATTCGTTACGAAGATTTAATAGAGACCTAGCTATAGAGTCCTGAACGCTTTTGTATAAATATTTTCTATATTTCTACATTTATCTCCACATATATCAATAGTCAATACCTATAGGTTCTAAGCTGATATTTTTTTCTAAATAGAAAACAGTACTCCATTAATTATTAAGTAATTTTAAAATCAGATAAACGTACATTATTATTGCTGCTGTATTAAAATTTAAGTATTAGCTATAGGTAGTAGATATAGTATAACTTGCAAAGTTTTGTAAATATTTAATTTATTGTTTAAAGTTGAAAGTCACATTGTCCATTGACAATATATATAATATACAATACATGTGCCAATATACACCAGTATGTCCCCATTGAAGAGGACTGTCCTTCAGTTCCAATTATTATTATAAAATATGTTCCATCGAAAATCGCGATCATAAGAGGGATATAAAATCTCACCCGTTAATACTAGGTTTTTTATTTTTTTTTTGCATATATAGAGAAATACAAAACGATTGCCGAATAGCATGTACCTTTTTTACATTCGATGGCTGTGTAATGTTGCCGTATTTTAGTACTTTATATTATATATCTACTATTATACGTATACCTAACCAATATTACATACAGGCCTATACTATACCTAGGTACCTACATTTTAAATTTTATTAAAAAATTATATTATTTAGCAATTTAAGTGCATTTAGTGTAATATGCCTATACAGAGACATTCATGAGTCGTACTTTTATTGTACAGTTTACGCAAAACAAATTTTAGTTCACTGTCATAGTTCTTGGTTATACTTGGAAAAAGTTAAAATCAAAATTAGTTAAATGCTTGCAAATATATAGATACCTAGCGAATTGAGGATAAATAATGAATAAATGATAAAACGAGTGTACATTTTCCAAATTCGAGGAAAAAAAGCTTATTGATCTTAAGCCGGGTTCCCACGACGCGTTGCTTGGCTTGTGGCTTGTCAATCCTAGATCTTCCAAGTCAAGCCTTTCCCGCGGCGAGTGGGCTTGACAAGTCCCTGTGTTCGAAAAGCCTCGGCTCACATGATGATCCCAACAATTTAGATACAAGCAAGTTCCTAATGAAGTTATCAGTTATCACATGAGAGGATATAAGGTTATTGTAGTAATAAGCTGTATATGGGTATAAAAACTTAAAATTGAATAGAGTAGGTAAAGCAAACTATACTTTTATAATACTAATATACTAATACTTTTATTATTTTAAACGGTGAAGTAAGAATATATGTATAGATATTAATTCTCAAAATGTCGTAATACACTGCAGTATAGATAGGTACTCGTACTGACTACGCATGTGTATTGTACTTTTAAGTTTTATCTAACGGAAATGTAAAAGAAATGGTTTTCCGATGAAATATCGATCATATTATCGTACGATATTATTTTGATCGGGCAATGAAAAATCGAACGTTTCTACAAACAACATTTACCTAAGTAGATACTGTGTAAAATAATTAAAACTTTTATTACTGCATCGCCCGCGACGAATATGGTTGAGCTCGACAAGCATGTGGGAACGCATTGGAACGGTATAACGAGCTTCCTTTGACTTGTGCCCTAAATGACGACAATCGACGAGAAGCACAGAAACCGAGCCCAAACAAGCCCCACTGTTCCCACGGCGCGTCTGTGCTACCAAGCCTACTCGAGCCATAAGCCACGGGCCAGGCAACGCGCCGTGGGAACCGGGCTTTACTGATAGGAATACAATATACTTTATTCTAGAAAATATAATTAAATTAAAATTTTTAAACCACTGCAACACAGATCTTGCACAGAAAATCGTTTGTAATTATTAGTGATGGGCACTATCGAACTGTTCGATAGATACACAAAAAACTATGGATCGATAAGATCCGAACTATTCGGTTAGTACGAACTATACGAATAGTCCGAACTATTCGATAGTTTTTGTCGAAAAATCAGCATTTGGTCATGTAAAACTATTCGATAGTATATGACGACTAACGAATACTATTCGATAGTGTCCATCACAAGTAATTATGATCTCCTATACTACCTACCTACGTAATCGTGTAACATCACAAATACTATCACCTTACCGGCTATCCCAACGATTACTATTATCGTTTATTAATTGATTATTTCTAACGGATTTTTCTTTTTTCGTCCAATATCATCATTTGACATTTTAACGAGATTTTTATCACAGATATATAGTACCTAGTAACGTCTAAATCCCTATATGCCATTAATTTGCAGTGACATATTTTCAATCATGTCGTCCCTGTTCGCCTAACCTGTATTGCCGAATTTTCAGTTTTATTCAGATGTATACCTATTAAAGAAGCTACTCATATCAGACAACATACCTACATCAATGTACCCAGAAATACATATTGTTTAAATGTTTTACCCTTTCTGTATGGATATGCTCCAAAATTTAGCCAATCGCGAGTTTGACGTCAAATATAACATAATTACAATAGTTTTAAACTTAAAAAAAAATTATATTTTATGAAGGTATAAATATGATCCTAAACATAAAATGAAACGAGTTATAGCATCTGGTTTCAATTATATAAATACATAAATCTAACTATATACAACACTACAACCATACAACTATATATAATTTATAAAGTTTCGACAAAACGGAATTTCGGCAAAACGAAATTCGGGCCTAAATCATTTTCAGTGTTTTCCTGGAGAGAAGTCCATTATTATACTTCATAAAAAAATTTGATAAGATTGTTATAGCAAGATTGAAAATTCTGACTATACAAAAGTAGTGGAACTGTGGAAGTCCTTTCCGCCTTCGGTCCGCGATCAGAATAAGTAGATACCTAGTTTTATTATTTTAGATTGAAAAGTAAGGATAAAATATCATTACATTTGAAAAATTATTCGAAGGTGTTATATTATTTTCCTATTTTAACTTAATACATTTTCCCAGGTATTTTCCATTATTTTTGGTAGTTTTAAAAAACTACCAGGAAAATCGAAAAATGACGTTTTTAAAGTACCTGGCCACCTAGGTACTAAAATAAGATAGGTAGCTCTGGTGTATAGACAAATAGTAACTAAATCATCCTAACCATAATTTTGGTAATTACATGAACAACGTGGATCTAATTGTCTCGACTCTTGAGAACAAACTATATAGATTATAATATGTTCTGTAATACAATGGTCGTAAAATTTGTGAAATCACGGTTTATAACATCTTAATGGGTGAGTGTAATCAATAAATTACCAACTTCGTGCCATTATATTACAGAATCCTCTGTGTAGGTATTAAGTTACAAATTAGAATAATAAATTGGCTATTGAGTTTTAGAGAATATATAGACAACAGTAGATGCCTACCGGCTACTTAATATTTAAATACCTACTAATAGGTATTGTAAAATAAAATGACTCAGTACAAAATTATCGATAGACCTGAATTTGTCAACCTGACATTTTCCGATTTGTAATACCTTTGTAATTGTACTCCACTGAAAATTTCGAAAAATTACTTCTACAGTTCCAACTAACACCATGAATTTTCCCTAAAAAAAAAGCTGTACAGACTACATTTTATTAAATGAAGGGCGGTTGTCGGATATTTGCTAACAAGGGGTAGGAGGGGGTCTAAAAAGGCCAAAAATGTGCTGACGTAGGTAATACTTGAACGTCCCAAAAGGCCAAAACTCCTACCTGAAAAATTCCAATACTATCAATCTCGAATTCTGAATTTTCAAGAACGTAAAAACTAAACACCATTATATTTCAACAAGACATCCTTCGTGTCCCTGAAAACTAGACATTATAAAATACGGGTACTCGTTTAACGGTGGAGTCGTTATAGCCGTGTTCATAAAGAATCGCTAGTGGTCGAGTACACATTATCACGCGGAACGAATGATTATTATCGCTTATCGGGTACACAACGGTCGAGGGAGATGTGCACGCGAAACCAGTTTTCGTCTACCCCGATTACCCGGAACGGACTACCTGACCACGGACGACGTCGTCGTCGTTGACACCGCGACTGTGAATAGCACTGCCTCGGGCATCCTATTGTGCGTTTTGTGCCAAGACGAGAGTCATGTAGTTTTACCCAAGTGAATATTCCTCCAATACCAGCGTGTCGCCGACCCTGCAAGACGAAAACCCTTATTACCAGCTGCTCGTCGTCACCGGAAAAAGGGACCGAAACCCGTCGACAACGACACATGTGCGCCACGACCACTGGTAACAACCACCACCCCTCCGCCACCATTCAAACATCATGGTCCAAGAACTTTGTAATATTATAAAGAAAAATACCACGGTAAAAATTTAGGTATGTCTAAAACGATATATTTTATACTCGCGACGAATACTGTGTACACGGAAATATCGTTAAATTTGGCAGAGCTTAATCGTTTGTTACACTGTTAAACATTGTAAGCGTAGTCATGCCAGGAACGCTCGGAATTTTAAACCTTCGTAGACGTTGCTTTACCAATTCAATCTGTACCTAATTACTTTAAAGTCCTCACGGGCAACGACAAACGCATAATAATATACAATTTTTACATTATACTCGACTTGCGATGTTACTGCCAATTAATCGAACAAAATGTTATACCTATCGTTAACAAAACGAATTATTATACCGTTGGAAATCGGCGAAAACGTCGACACCGCGTTACCGGGCCGTACCGTAAATTAATAGACGACAATGATAGATACCTAAATGATAATAACATTATGGCGATATTTTGGCGACTTACCTTATGACGGGCACGGGAGAGAAACGCCTTTGTTTTTGGTTGTGCGGTTCTCGTCGAAAACGTTCGGAATGGGTAACCAAAAGCCGGTGGCGATTTGTACACCAAGTATAGTTGGGTGAACTAGCTGCGTACGCGGGAACGCCTCGTCGTGTACGTACGACAGTGACGGACGATACACATCGGAATGGTTTCCGGCGAAAACTGGACGCGACGACGATTTATCGATGGCATTAGGAACGGGATAATAACAATAAATTATTTGTCGGGCATATTTAATATTATCATTATTATTATTATTATTATTATTATTATTATTTTCAGAGATAAAAAAACGGAAAAAAAAACAACGACCGTCGCGACACGGTACCCATATGTAACTGTCACACTGGTGTGTTGATAACCCCGCGGAGGAAGCACCGGCGCGGCGTAACCGTGGTTAATGATATACACCGTACGAGATGAGTCAACGAACGCGCAATGCTGCGCCGCGGTGTAGACGGCAGTCGGCGGCCCGCGATTATATCCGACATGGCACGGGCGGCGGACGACGTTAATGCAATAATCGACCGGTTAGTGAAGCGCCACCTAGCCGTGGAGACGGGGACGACGCGACGGCGAGACCGTCACTGCCGCCGCGGTCGCCGGATGAGTCACGCGGAAAACCTCGTCACGGACGGCCGCCGCGCCCGGTTGCGCACGGGTCCGGGGGTACCGGGCGGCGCTGCGCGATGGGCCCTCCCTCCGAGTCCGATTCCGGTTCGGTTCTTTTGATTGCGGTTCGGGGGGAGCGCAATGAGTAGTGGTGACTCATTCGTTTACGCTTTACGGGCTGGGTAGTTATAGTGCGAGTTTCTCCTAGCTTAGACGAGACGTCTGTGTTCAACGGGAAGGGGTGACGACTAAAAGGAACGAATTTATAGAAAACTTTTTTCAATACTATTATAAACTATTTATATAGAAAATAGTTGTATAGTCCACATTGTACTATGTACCTATATGGTAGTCTCGTTCGTTGATATAATAATAATTATATACTATAATATTATACAACAATATAGTTATTATATAACTTATATAATATTTAAAATTTAAAAATGTGACTCTTGTAAAAATATATTAAAAAAATAATATGTGTATTTATTTTAACTAATAATATTACACTATATTATAATAATTAATATGGAACATTTTAATTTAAAATGGAAAAAAAACCCGTCCAATTTATCAGCACCATCGAGTGACGTCACACGTCCGATCAGATCATGGGTTATTCAATTATTAATTGAATAATGTGTGATATACCCAGTGGAGGTTTTGAGGGCCTGGAGGGGGTGGGGAAATTGCCCCGGGCATCAGGTTATTGATATAAAAATAATTTCTCGTTGATAATTTTAACCGATAGTTTTACGAAACTGTTTTTACGCGCTATATTTACCATTTATCATTTGAAGGGTACAGGGGAAAAACTGTAGTAGTTCATTTTTCTAAATTTTTCAGGGGAGCAAAAATAAAGTTTATAGACTTCTATCCATCTAAAAATTAAACAAAAAAGATGTTTTATGAACTATTATATTAGTAAAATGTATCAACTTTGAAATGTAATTAAAATAAATTGAAAATTGTAATGATTATTATCAAAAAAAATATATATAAAAAAAAAGTATGGACTTCAATCTTTTTTCCACGGTAAATCTTGATTATCATTATAATAATAATTAATAATATCGTAATATTATCGTTTAAACGTGCTACTGG
The DNA here is from genome assembly GCA_025469235.1 of Pemphigus obesinymphae. NCBI lineage: Eukaryota > Metazoa > Arthropoda > Insecta > Hemiptera > Aphididae > Pemphigus > Pemphigus obesinymphae. The sequence goes on along the minus strand of JAIPRL010000985.1, from coordinate 1,614 downwards.
AAAATACATGGTACAATATTATAAATAACACAATATACAATAAAACGTCATAAAACTATAGTAGGTATTTTGTATTATTATTGTAACAAACAAAAAGTGAAATAACAATAATATTAGATATTTCAGAGTTGGACTACAACCTATTTTCCCCACAATCGCATGGACTACAATCTTTCTTCACCAGTATACCTAATCTTTTCCTTTTAATAACTATGGACTGAATGATTTTTTCACTGAATCGATTTCAACAGTCAATATAAGTCTTAATAAGCTATCGAATCGAACCATAAAATAAAAATCGAAAAAAATGGACTACTACCGTTTTTCCCTCTACCCTTCATTTGTACACGGAATGTGCATGTTTTTAGGAAATTGAATTGTTTTAGTGTAATATAACAACCTCTATAGATAGTTACACAGATAATTGTGTCTACTATATTGTGTGCAATTTAAATTTAAATTTCTTAATTACGATTATAGACCGATAAATCGAATGGCATGTCCAGGAGGTGGGCCAGGTAGGCCCGGAAAAATGTGTTCCCAACATTCTCTAGTAAATTACTTACAGAATCTTAATATATTTTCAGAATTAAAATCGGAACATCAGAAGTACACTTAATTTTAGCAGGCTTTTTGGTCTTTATAAACACAAAATGAAAACGATAATATTTTTATAACGGTTATCAGTGGCGCAACTAGAGTTCAAATCTTGGGGGTGCTACTATTATGAATCGCTTATAATGAAGTTGGGGACTCCGCCCCCACACCCCCAAACCAACATTACATATTGCCAATATTTAGCTTATACGATCATTATATTTACAAAACCATTTTTGGAAAAAATGTAACTTATTTTATTACTTATAATATTTTCTTATGTTTTTTTAAAATTTAAAGAGTCAAACATAATCTTTATTGGTATTAGAAAATGTGTTCGAGATTTCGTCTGGAACAATGTCATTATCTAAGTCTCTCTTAATATTTATTATACTTAAATTAGTAAAGCGCTGCTGTAATATGCTGAAAAAAAATAACTGATAGTAAAATCTTAAAAAATAAAATTACATTGGTAAAATTATAGCTGATATTTGAAATTAGTATGACATGGAACTTGAGGGGACTTAAAATAAAATTGGGGGTGCTTCAGGACCCTCTAGCATCCCCATAGTTGCGCCACTGACGGTTATCCCCTAATGACTTGTACATACGCGTACGAGAGCATACCTACTCGAATATATACGAGATCATTATTAGTTCCTAGAATAATTGCTCGGTTTTTGTCGAATCTGATAACAAAACTGGTTAAATTATTATTTTACAAACCGATTAAAACTTATTTTAAGGGTCTTCGACAGTAGATTTTTCAAAGCGCAAAAATGGTCTTGGCATTTCCATAAATTGGCCGTGTTAAACTTGTTCAATTTTAATTTTGAAAAAAGTTCTGAATTCGTTATTATTTTTTCTATGTTTTTACCAGTTTTTTTTTCATTTTTTCATTAATTTGAAACCACCATAAAAATCTTTATATTGATTTAATTTTAAATCCATCTGGTAGAAACACAGTTTAACAACTCACCTTTAATTTTTCCAAGATATGTTTTTTGTCTAAACTTA